>CM075872.1:10488994-10710323 GCA_038021265.1 Cyprinella venusta | reverse complement strand
TCTAGACCCTTCTAGAGCCGAGATATCGGATGTCAAAGTTTTGACCCGAAAAAAAAAACATAAGGGGTAACACTGTCGTTTTTGGCCGAAATTTTGACCCCCTCCGATCTTCTTGAAACTCTGGATTCTGACAGAGGGCCACGAGACTTCGACCAGCGCGCAAAAATGGAGGCTCTAGACCCTTCCAGAGCCGAGATATCGGATGTCAAAGTTTTGACCTGAAAA
Organism: Cyprinella venusta; assembly: GCA_038021265.1. Taxonomy (NCBI): domain Eukaryota; kingdom Metazoa; phylum Chordata; class Actinopteri; order Cypriniformes; family Leuciscidae; genus Cyprinella; species Cyprinella venusta. The sequence goes on along the minus strand of CM075872.1, from coordinate 10,710,098 downwards.
AAAAACATAAGGGGTAACACTGTCGTTTTTGGCTGAAATTTTGACCCCCTCCGATCTTCTTGAAACTCTGGATTCTGACAGAGGGCCACGAGACTTCGACCAGCGCGCAAAAATGGAGGCTCTAGACCCTTCCAGAGCCGAGATATCGGATGTCAAAGTTTTGACCAGAAAAAAAAACATAAGGGGTAACACTGTCGTTTTTGGCCGAAATTTTGACCCCCTCCGATCTTCTTGAAACTCTGGATTCTGACAGAGGGCCACGAGACTTCGACCAGCGCGCAAAAATGGAGGCTCTAGACCCTTCCAGAGCCGAGATATCGGATGTCAAAGTTTTGACCTGAAAAAAAAACATAAGGGGTAACACTGTCGTTTTTGGCCGAAATTTTGACCCCCTCCGATCTTCTTGAAACTTTGGATTCTGACAGAGGGCCACGAGACTTCGACCAGCGCGCAAAAATGGAGGCTCTAGACCCTTCCAGAGCCGAGATATCGGATGTCAAAGTTTTGACCCGAAAAAAAAAACATAAGGGGTAACACTGTCGTTTTTGGCCGAAATTTTGACCCCCTCCGATCTTCTTGAAACTCTGGATTCTGACAGAGGGCCACGAGACTTCGACCAGCGCGCAAAAATGGAGGCTCTAGACCCTTCCAGAGCCGAGATATCGGATGTCAAAGTTTTGACCCGAAAAAAAAAACATAAGGGGTAACACTGTCGTTTTTGGCCGAAATTTTGACCCCCTCCGATCTTCTTGAAACTCTGGATTCTGACAGAGGGCCACGAGACTTCGACCAGCACGCAAAAATGGAGGCTCTAGACCCTTCCAGAGCCGAGATATCGGATGTCAAAGTTTTGACCTGAAAAAAAAACATAAGGGGTAACACTGTCGTTTTTGGCCGAAATTTTGACCCCCTCCGATCTTCTTGAAACTCTGGATTCTGACAGAGGGCCACGAGACTTCGACCAGCGCGCAAAAATGGAGGCTCTAGACCCTTCCAGAGCCGAGATATTGGATGTCAAAGTTTTGACCCGAAAAAAAAACATAAGGGGTAACACTGTCGTTTTTGGCCGAAATTTTGACCCCCTCCGATCTTCTTGAAACTCTGGATTCTGACAGAGGGCCACGAGACTTCGACCAGCGCGCAACAATGGAGGCTCTAGACCCTTCCAGAGCCGAGATATCGGATGTCAAAGTTTTGACCCAAGAAAAAAACATAAGGGGTAACACTGTCGTTTTTGGCCAAAATTTTGACCCCCTCCGATCTTCTTGAAACTCTGGATTCTGACAGAGGGCCACGAGACTTCGACCAGCGCGCAAAAATGGAGGCTCTAGACCCTTCCAAAGCCGAGATATCGAAGGTCAAAATTTTGACCAGAAAAAAAAACATAAGGGGTAACACTGTCATTTTTTTTTTTGGCCAAAATTTTGACCCCCTCCGATCTTCTTCAAACTCTGGATTCTGACAGAGGGCCACGAGACTTCGACCAGCGCGCAAAAATGGAGGCTCCAGATCCTTCCAGAGCCGAGATATCGAAGGTCAAAATTTTGACCAGAAAAAAAAAACATAAGGGGTAACACTGTCATTTTTTTTTTTGGCCGAAATTTTGACCCCCTCCGATCTTCTTGAAACTCTGGATTCTGACAGAGGGCCACGAGACTTCGACCAGCGCGCAAAAATGGAGGCTCTAGACCCTTCCAGAGCCGAGATATCGAAGGTCAAAATTTTGACCAGAAAAAAAAACATAAGGGGTAACACTGTCATTTTTTTTTTGGCCGAAATTTTGACCCCCTCCGATCTTCTTGAAACTCTAGATTCTGACAGAGGGCCACGAGACTTTGACCAGCGCGCAAAAATGGAGGCTCTAGACCCTTCCAGAGCCGAGATATCGGCTGTCAAAGTTTTGACCCGAAAAAAAAAACATAAGGGGTAACACTGTCGTTTTTGGCCGAAATTTTGACCCCCTCCGATCTTCTTGAAACTCTGGATTCTGACAGAGGGCCACGAGACTTCGACCAGCACGCAAAAATGGAGGCTCTAGACCCTTCCAGAGCCGAGATATCGGATGTCAAAGTTTTGACCCGAAAAAAAAACATAAGGGGTAACACTGTCGTTTTTGGCCGAAATTTTGACCCCCTCCGATCTTCTTGAAACTCTGGATTCTGACAGAGGGCCACGAGACTTCGACCAGCGCGCAAAAATGGAGGCTCTAGACCCTTCTAGAGCCGAGATATCGGATGTCAAAGTTTTGACCCGAAAAAAAAAACATAAGGGGTAACACTGTCGTTTTTGGCCGAAATTTTGACCCCCTCCGATCTTCTTGAAACTCTGGATTCTGACAGAGGGCCACGAGACTTCGACCAGCGCGCAAAAATGGAGGCTCTAGACCCTTCCAGAGCCGAGATATCGGATGTCAAAGTTTTGACCTGAAAAAAAAACATAAGGGGTAACACTGTCGTTTTTGGCCGAAATTTTGACCCCCTCCGATCTTCTTGAAACTCTGGATTCTGACAGAGGGCCACGAGACTTCGACCAGCGCGCAAAAATGGAGGCTCTAGACCCTTCCAGAGCCGAGATATCGGATGTCAAAGTTTTGACCCGAAAAAAAAAAACATAAGGGGTAACACTGTCGTTTTTGGCCGAAATTTTGACCCCCTCCGATCTTCTTGAAACTCTGGATTCTGACAGAGGGCCACGAGACTTCGACCAGCGCGCAAAAATGGAGGCTCTAGACCCTTCCAGAGCCGAGATATCGGATGTCAAAGTTTTGACCCGAAAAAAAAAACATAAGGGGTAACACTGTCGTTTTTGGCCGAAATTTTGACCCCCTCCGATCTTCTTGAAACTCTGGATTCTGACAGAGGGCCACGAGACTTCGACCAGCACGCAAAAATGGAGGCTCTAGACCCTTCCAGAGCCGAGATATCGGATGTCAAAGTTTTGACCAGAAAAAAAAACATAAGGGGTAACACTGTCGTTTTTGGCCGAAATTTTGACCCCCTCCGATCTTCTTGAAACTCTGGATTCTGACAGAGGGCCACGAGACTTCGACCAGCGCGCAAAAATGGAGGCTCTAGACCCTTCCAGAGCCGAGATATCGGATGTCAAAGTTTTGACCTGAAAAAAAAACATAAGGGGTAACACTGTCGTTTTTGGCCGAAATTTTGACCCCCTCCGATCTTCTTGAAACTTTGGATTCTGACAGAGGGCCACGAGACTTCGACCAGCGCGCAAAAATGGAGGCTCTAGACCCTTCCAGAGCCGAGATATTGGATGTCAAAGTTTTGACCCGAAAAAAAAACATAAGGGGTAACACTGTCGTTTTTGGCCGAAATTTTGACCCCCTCCGATCTTCTTGAAACTCTGGATTCTGACAGAGGGCCACGAGACTTCGACCAGCGCGCAAAAATGGAGGCTCTAGACCCTTCCAGAGCCGAGATATCGGATGTCAAAGTTTTGACCCGAAAAAAAAAACATAAGGGGTAACACTGTCGTTTTTGGCCGAAATTTTGACCCCCTCCGATCTTCTTGAAACTCTGGATTCTGACAGAGGGCCACGAGACTTCGACCAGCACGCAAAAATGGAGGCTCTAGACCCTTCCAGAGCCGAGATATCGGATGTCAAAGTTTTGACCCGAAAAAAAAACATAAGGGGTAACACTGTCGTTTTTGGCCGAAATTTTGACCCCCTCCGATCTTCTTGAAACTCTGGATTCTGACAGAGGGCCACGAGACTGCGACCAGCGCGCAAAAATGGAGGCTCTAGACCCTTCCAGAGCCGAGATATCGAATGTCAAAGTTTTGACCTGAAAAAAAAACATAAGGGGTAACACTGTCGTTTTTGGCCGAAATTTTGACCCCCTCCGATCTTCTTGAAACTCTGGATTCTGACAGAGGGCCACGAGACTTCGACCAGCGCGCAACAATGGAGGCTCTAGACCCTTCCAGAGCCGAGATATCGGATGTCAAAGTTTTGACCCAAGAAAAAAACATAAGGGGTAACACTGTCGTTTTTGGCCAAAATTTTGACCCCCCTCCGATCTTCTTGAAACTCTGGATTCTGACAGAGGGCCACGAGACTTCGACCAGCGCGCAAAAATGGAGGCTCCAGATCCTTCCAGAGCCGAGATATCGAAGGTCAAAATTTTGACCAGAAAAAAAAAACATAAGGGGTAACACTGTCATTTTTTTTTTTGGCCGAAATTTTGACCCCCTCCGATCTTCTTGAAACTCTGGATTCTGACAGAGGGCCACGAGACTTCGACCAGCGCGCAAAAATGGAGGCTCTAGACCCTTCCAGAGCCGAGATATCGAAGGTCAAAATTTTGACCCGAAAAAAAAAACATAAGGGGTAACACTGTCGTTTTTGGCCGAAATTTTGACCCCCTCCGATCTTCTTGAAACTCTGGATTCTGACAGAGGGCCACGAGACTTCGACCAGCACGCAAAAATGGAGGCTCTAGACCCTTCCAGAGCCGAGATATCGGATGTCAAAGTTTTGACCCGAAAAAAAAACATAAGGGGTAACACTGTCGTTTTTGGCCGAAATTTTGACCCCCTCCGATCTTCTTGAAACTCTGGATTCTGACAGAGGGCCACGAGACTTCGACCAGCGCGCAAAAATGGAGGCTCTAGACCCTTCTAGAGCCGAGATATCGGATGTCAAAGTTTTGACCCGAAAAAAAAAAACATAAGGGGTAACACTGTCGTTTTTGGCCGAAATTTTGACCCCCTCCGATCTTCTTGAAACTCTGGATTCTGACAGAGGGCCACGAGACTTCGACCAGCGCGCAAAAATGGAGGCTCTAGACCCTTCCAGAGCCGAGATATCGGATGTCAAAGTTTTGACCTGAAAAAAAAACATAAGGGGTAACACTGTCGTTTTTGGCCGAAATTTTGACCCCCTCCGATCTTCTTGAAACTCTGGATTCTGACAGAGGGCCACGAGACTTCGACCAGCGCGCAAAAATGGAGGCTCTAGACCCTTCCAGAGCCGAGATATCGGATGTCAAAGTTTTGACCAGAAAAAAAAACATAAGGGGTAACACTGTCGTTTTTGGCCGAAATTTTGACCCCCTCCGATCTTCTTGAAACTCTGGATTCTGACAGAGGGCCACAAGACTTCGACCAGCGCGCAAAAATGGAGGCTCTAGACCCTTCCAGAGCCGAGATATCGGATGTCAAAGTTTTGACCTGAAAAAAAAAACATAAGGGGTAACACTGTCGTTTTTGGCCGAAATTTTGACCCCCTCCGATCTTCTTGAAACTTTGGATTCTGACAGAGGGCCACGAGACTTCGACCAGCGCGCAAAAATGGAGGCTCTAGACCCTTCCAGAGCCGAGATATCGGATGTCAAAGTTTTGACCCGAAAAAAAAAACATAAGGGGTAACACTGTCGTTTTTGGCCGAAATTTTGACCCCCTCCGATCTTCTTGAAACTCTGGATTCTGACAGAGGGCCACGAGACTTCGACCAGCGCGCAAAAATGGAGGCTCTAGACCCTTCCAGAGCCGAGATATCGGATGTCAAAGTTTTGACCCGAAAAAAAAAACATAAGGGGTAACACTGTCGTTTTTGGCCGAAATTTTGACCCCCTCCGATCTTCTTGAAACTCTGGATTCTGACAGAGGGCCACGAGACTTCGACCAGCACGCAAAAATGGAGGCTCTAGACCCTTCCAGAGCCGAGATATCGGATGTCAAAGTTTTGACCCGAAAAAAAAACATAAGGGGTAACACTGTCGTTTTTGGCCGAAATTTTGACCCCCTCCGATCTTCTTGAAACTCTGGATTCTGACAGAGGGCCACGAGACTTCGACCAGCGCGCAAAAATGGAGGCTCTAGACCCTTCCAGAGCCGAGATATCGAATGTCAAAGTTTTGACCTGAAAAAAAAACATAAGGGGTAACACTGTCGTTTTTGGCCGAAATTTTGACCCCCTCCGATCTTCTTGAAACTCTGGATTCTGACAGAGGGCCACGAGACTTCGACCAGCGCCCAAAAATGGAGGCTCTAGACCCTTCCAGAGCCGAGATATCGGATGTCAAAGTTTTGACCCGAAAAAAAAACATAAGGGGTAACACTGTCGTTTTTGGCCGAAATTTTGACCCCCTCCGATCTTCTTGAAACTCTGGATTCTGACAGAGGGCCACGAGACTTCGACCAGCGCGCAACAATGGAGGCTCTAGACCCTTCCAGAGCCGAGATATCGGATGTCAAAGTTTTGACCCAAGAAAAAAACATAAGGGGTAACACTGTCGTTTTTGGCCAAAATTTTGACCCCCTCCGATCTTCTTGAAACTCTGGATTCTGACAGAGGGCCACGAGACTTCGACCAGCGCGCAAAAATGGAGGCTCTAGACCCTTCCAAAGCCGAGATATCGAAGGTCAAAATTTTGACCAGAAAAAAAAACATAAGGGGTAACACTGTCATTTTTTTTTTTGGCCAAAATTTTGACCCCCTCCGATCTTCTTCAAACTCTGGATTCTGACAGAGGGCCACGAGACTTCGACCAGCGCGCAAAAATGGAGGCTCCAGATCCTTCCAGAGCCGAGATATCGAAGGTCAAAATTTTGACCAGAAAAAAAAAACATAAGGGGTAACACTGTCATTTTTTTTTTTGGCCGAAATTTTGACCCCCTCCGATCTTCTTGAAACTCTGGATTCTGACAGAGGGCCACGAGACTTCGACCAGCGCGCAAAAATGGAGGCTCTAGACCCTTCCAGAGCCGAGATATCGAAGGTCAAAATTTTGACCAGAAAAAAAAACATAAGGGGTAACACTGTCATTTTTTTTTTGGCCGAAATTTTGACCCCCTCCGATCTTCTTGAAACTCTAGATTCTGACAGAGGGCCACGAGACTTTGACCAGCGCGCAAAAATGGAGACTCTAGACCCTTCCAGAGCCGAGATATCGGCTGTCAAAGTTTTGACCCGAAAAAAAAAACATAAGGGGTAACACTGTCGTTTTTGGCCGAAATTTTGACCTCCTCCGATCTTCTTGAAACTCTGGATTCTGACAGAGGGCCACGAGACTTCGACCAGCACGCAAAAATGGAGGCTCTAGACCCTTCCAGAGCCGAGATATCGGATGTCAAAGTTTTGACCCGAAAAAAAAACATAAGGGGTAACACTGTCGTTTTTGGCCGAAATTTTGACCCCCTCCGATCTTCTTGAAACTCTGGATTCTGACAGAGGGCCACGAGACTTCGACCAGCGCGCAAAAATGGAGGCTCTAGACCCTTCTAGAGCCGAGATATCGGATGTCAAAGTTTTGACCCGAAAAAAAAAAACATAAGGGGTAACACTGTCATTTTTGGCCGAAATTTTGACCCCCTCCGATCTTCTTGAAACTCTGGATTCTGACAGAGGGCCACGAGACTTCGACCAGCGCGCAAAAATGGAGGCTCTAGACCCTTCCAGAGCCGAGATATCGGATGTCAAAGTTTTGACCTGAAAAAAAAACATAAGGGGTAACACTGTCGTTTTTGGCCGAAATTTTGACCCCCTCCGATCTTCTTGAAACTCTGGATTCTGACAGAGGGCCACGAGACTTCGACCAGCGCGCAAAAATGGAGGCTCTAGACCCTTCCAGAGCCGAGATATCGGATGTCAAAGTTTTGACCAGAAAAAAAAACATAAGGGGTAACACTGTCGTTTTTGGCCGAAATTTTGACCCCCTCCGATCTTCTTGAAACTCTGGATTCTGACAGAGGGCCACGAGACTTCGACCAGCGCGCAAAAATGGAGGCTCTAGACCCTTCCAGAGCCGAGATATCGGATGTCAAAGTTTTGACCTGAAAAAAAAACATAAGGGGTAACACTGTCGTTTTTGGCCGAAATTTTGACCCCCTCCGATCTTCTTGAAACTTTGGATTCTGACAGAGGGCCACGAGACTTCGACCAGCGCGCAAAAATGGAGGCTCTAGACCCTTCCAGAGCCGAGATATCGGATGTCAAAGTTTTGACCCGAAAAAAAAAACATAAGGGGTAACACTGTCGTTTTTGGCCGAAATTTTGACCCCCTCCGATCTTCTTGAAACTCTGGATTCTGACAGAGGGCCACGAGACTTCGACCAGCGCGCAAAAATGGAGGCTCTAGACCCTTCCAGAGCCGAGATATCGGATGTCAAAGTTTTGACCCGAAAAAAAAAACATAAGGGGTAACACTGTCGTTTTTGGCCGAAATTTTGACCCCCTCCGATCTTCTTGAAACTCTGGATTCTGACAGAGGGCCACGAGACTTCGACCAGCACGCAAAAATGGAGGCTCTAGACCCTTCCAGAGCCGAGATATCGGATGTCAAAGTTTTGACCCGAAAAAAAAACATAAGTGGTAACACTGTCGTTTTTGGCCGAAATTTTGACCCCCTCCGATCTTCTTGAAACTCTGGATTCTGACAGAGGGCCACGAGACTTCGACCAGCGCGCAAAAATGGAGGCTCTAGACCCTTCCAGAGCCGAGATATCGAATGTCAAAGTTTTGACCTGAAAAAAAAACATAAGGGGTAACACTGTCGTTTTTGGCCGAAATTTTGACCCCCTCCGATCTTCTTGAAACTCTGGATTCTGACAGAAGGCCACGAGACTTCGACCAGCGCGCAAAAATGGAGGCTCTAGACCCTTCTAGAGCCGAGATATCGGATGTCAAAGTTTTGACCCGAAAAAAAAAAACATAAGGGGTAACACTGTCGTTTTTGGCCGAAATTTTGACCCCCTCCGATCTTCTTGAAACTCTGGATTCTGACAGAGGGCCACGAGACTTCGACCAGCGCGCAAAAATGGAGGCTCTAGACCCTTCCAGAGCCGAGATATCGGATGTCAAAGTTTTGACCTGAAAAAAAAACATAAGGGGTAACACTGTCGTTTTTGGCCGAAATTTTGACCCCCTCCGATCTTCTTGAAACTCTGGATTCTGACAGAGGGCCACGAGACTTCGACCAGCGCGCAAAAATGGAGGCTCTAGACCCTTCCAGAGCCGAGATATCGGATGTCAAAGTTTTGACCAGAAAAAAAAACATAAGGGGTAACACTGTCGTTTTTGGCCGAAATTTTGACCCCCTCCGATCTTCTTGAAACTCTGGATTCTGACAGAGGGCCACGAGACTTCGACCAGCGCGCAAAAATGGAGGCTCTAGACCCTTCTAGAGCCGAGATATCGGATGTCAAAGTTTTGACCCGAAAAAAAAAAACATAAGGGGTAACACTGTCGTTTTTGGCCGAAATTTTGACCCCCTCCGATCTTCTTGAAACTCTGGATTCTGACAGAGGGCCACGAGACTTCGACCAGCACGCAAAAATGGAGGCTCTAGACCCTTCCAGAGCCGAGATATCGGATGTCAAAGTTTTGACCCGAAAAAAAAAACATAAGGGGTAACACTGTCGTTTTTGGCCGAAATTTTGACCCCCTCCGATCTTCTTGAAACTCTGGATTCTGACAGAGGGCCACGAGACTTCGACCAGCGCGCAAAAATGGAGGCTCTAGACCCTTCTAGAGCCGAGATATCGGATGTCAAAGTTTTGACCCGAAAAAAAAAACATAAGGGGTAACACTGTCGTTTTTGGCCGAAATTTTGACCCCCTCCGATCTTCTTGAAACTCTGGATTCTGACAGAGGGCCACGAGACTTCGACCAGCGCGCAAAAATGGAGGCTCTAGACCCTTCCAGAGCCGAGATATCGGATGTCAAAGTTTTGACCTGAAAAAAAAACATAAGGGGTAACACTGTCGTTTTTGGCCGAAATTTTGACCCCCTCCGATCTTCTTGAAACTCTGGATTCTGACAGAGGGCCACGAGACTTCGACCAGCGCGCAAAAATGGAGGCTCTAGACCCTTCCAGAGCCGAGATATCGGATGTCAAAGTTTTGACCTGAAAAAAAAAACATAAGGGGTAACACTGTCGTTTTTGGCCGAAATTTTGACCCCCTCCGATCTTCTTGAAACTCTGGATTCTGACAGAGGGCCACGAGACTTCGACCAGCGCGCAAAAATGGAGGCTCTAGACCCTTCCAGAGCCGAGATATCGGATGTCAAAGTTTTGACCAGAAAAAAAAACATAAGGGGTAACACTGTCGTTTTTGGCCGAAATTTTGACCCCCTCCGATCTTCTTGAAACTCTGGATTCTGACAGAGGGCCACGAGACTTCGACCAGCGCGCAAAAATGGAGGCTCTAGACCCTTCTAGAGCCGAGATATCGGATGTCAAAGTTTTGACCCGAAAAAAAAAAACATAAGGGGTAACACTGTCGTTTTTGGCCGAAATTTTGACCCCCTCCGATCTTCTTGAAACTCTGGATTCTGACAGAGGGCCACGAGACTTCGACCAGCGCGCAAAAATGGAGGCTCTAGACCCTTCCAGAGCCGAGATATCGGATGTCAAAGTTTTGACCTGAAAAAAAAACATAAGGGGTAACACTGTCGTTTTTGGCCGATATTTTGACCCCCTCCGATCTTCTTGAAACTCTGGATTCTGACAGAGGGCCACGAGACTTCGACCAGCGCGCAAAAATGGAGGCTCTAGACCCTTCCAGAGCCGAGATATCGGATGTCAAAGTTTTGACCTGAAAAAAAAACATAAGGGGTAACACTGTCGTTTTTGGCCGAAATTTTGACCCCCTCCGATCTTCTTGAAACTTTGGATTCTGACAGAGGGCCACGAGACTTCGACCAGCGCGCAAAAATGGAGGCTCTAGACCCTTCCAGAGCCGAGATATCGGATGTCAAAGTTTTGACCCGAAAAAAAAAACATAAGGGGTAACACTGTCGTTTTTGGCCGAAATTTTGACCCCCTCCGATCTTCTTGAAACTCTGGATTCTGACAGAGGGCCACGAGACTTCGACCAGCGCGCAAAAATGGAGGCTCTAGACCCTTCCAGAGCCGAGATATCGGATGTCAAAGTTTTGACCCGAAAAAAAAAAACATAAGGGGTAACACTGTCGTTTTTGGCCGAAATTTTGACCCCCTCCGATCTTCTTGAAACTCTGGATTCTGACAGAGGGCCACGAGACTTCGACCAGCACGCAAAAATGGAGGCTCTAGACCCTTCCAGAGCCGAGATATTGGATGTCAAAGTTTTGACCCGAAAAAAAAACATAAGGGGTAACACTGTCGTTTTTGGCCGAAATTTTGACCCCCTCCGATCTTCTTGAAACTCTGGATTCTGACAGAGGGCCACGAGACTTCGACCAGCGCGCAAAAATGGAGGCTCTAGACCCTTCCAGAGCCGAGATATCGAATGTCAAAGTTTTGACCTGAAAAAAAAACATAAGGGGTAACACTGTCGTTTTTGGCCGAAATTTTGACCCCCTCCGATCTTCTTGAAACTCTGGATTCTGACAGAGGGCCACGAGACTTCGACCAGCGCGCAAAAATGGAGGCTCTAGACCCTTCTAGAGCCGAGATATCGGATGTCAAAGTTTTGACCCGAAAAAAAAAAACATAAGGGGTAACACTGTCGTTTTTGGCCGAAATTTTGACCCCCTCCGATCTTCTTGAAACTCTGGATTCTGACAGAGGGCCACGAGACTTCGACCAGCGCGCAAAAATGGAGGCTCTAGACCCTTCCAGAGCCGAGATATCGGATGTCAAAGTTTTGACCTGAAAAAAAAACATAAGGGGTAACACTGTCGTTTTTGGCCGAAATTTTGACCCCCTCCGATCTTCTTGAAACTCTGGATTCTGACAGAGGGCCAAGAGACTTCGACCAGCGCGCAAAAATGGAGGCTCTAGACCCTTCCAGAGCCGAGATATCGGATGTCAAAGTTTTGACCAGAAAAAAAAACATAAGGGGTAACACTGTCGTTTTTGGCCGAAATTTTGACCCCCTCCGATCTTCTTGAAACTCTGGATTCTGACAGAGGGCCACGAGACTTCGACCAGCGCGCAAAAATGGAGGCTCTAGACCCTTCCAGAGCCGAGATATCGGATGTCAAAGTTTTGACCTGAAAAAAAAACATAAGGGGTAACACTGTCGTTTTTGGCCGAAATTTTGACCCCCTCCGATCTTCTTGAAACTTTGGATTCTGACAGAGGGCCACGAGACTTCGACCAGCGCGCAAAAATGGAGGCTCTAGACCCTTCCAGAGCCGAGATATCGGATGTCAAAGTTTTGACCCGAAAAAAAAAACATAAGGGGTAACACTGTCGTTTTTGGCCGAAATTTTGACCCCCTCCGATCTTCTTGAAACTCTGGATTCTGACAGAGGGCCACGAGACTTCGACCAGCGCGCAAAAATGGAGGCTCTAGACCCTTCCAGAGCCGAGATATCGGATGTCAAAGTTTTGACCCGAAAAAAAAAAACATAAGGGGTAACACTGTCGTTTTTGGCCGAAATTTTGACCCCCTCCGATCTTCTTGAAACTCTGGATTCTGACAGAGGGCCACGAGACTTCGACCAGCGCGCAAAAATGGAGGCTCTAGACCCTTCCAGAGCCGAGATATCGGATGTCAAAGTTTTGACCTGAAAAAAAAACATAAGGGGTAACACTGTCGTTTTTGGCCGAAATTTTGACCCCCTCCGATCTTCTTGAAACTCTGGATTCTGACAGAGGGCCACGAGACTTCGACCAGCGCGCAAAAATGGAGGCTCCAGACCCTTCCAGAGCCGAGATATCGAAGGTCAAAATTTTGACCAGAAAAAAAAACATAAGGGGTAACACTGTCGTTTTTGGCCGAAATTTTGACCCCCTCCGATCTTCTTGAAACTCTGGATTCTGACAGAGGGCCACGAGACTTCGACCAGCGCGCATAAATGGAGGCTCTAGACCCTTCCAGAGCCGAGATATCGGATGTCAAAGTTTTGACCCGAAAAAAACATAAGGGGTAACACTGTCGTTTTTGGCCGAAATTTTGACCCCCTCCGATCTTCTTGAAACTCTGAATTCTGACAGAGGGCCAAGAGACTTCGACCAGCGCGCAAAAATGGAGGCTTTAGACCCTTCCAGAGCCGAGATATCGGATGTCAAAGTTTTGACCTGAAAAAAAAACATAAGGGGTAACACTGTCGTTTTTGGCCGAAATTTTGACCCCCTCCGATCTTCTTGAAACTCTGGATTCTGACAGAGGGCCACGAGACTTCGACCAGCGCTCAAAAATGGAGGCTCTAGACCCTTCCAGAGCCGAGATATCGGATGTCAAAGTTTTGACCTGAAAAAAAAAACATAAGGGGTAACACTGTCGTTTTTGGCCGAAATTTTGACCCCCTCCGATCTTCTTGAAACTCTGGATTCTGACAGAGGGCCACGAGACTTCGACCAGCGCGCAAAAATGGAGGCTCTAGACCCTTCCAGAGCCGAGATATCGGATGTCAAAGTTTTGACCTGAAAAAAAAAACATAAGGGGTAACACTGTCATTTTTGGCCGAAATTTTGACCCCCTCCGATCTTCTTGAAACTCTGGATTCTGACAGAGGGCCACGAGACTTCGACCAGCGCGCAAAAATGGAGGCTCTAGACCCTTCCAAAGCCGAGATATCGAAGGTCAAAATTTTGACCAGAAAAAAAAACATAAGGGGTAACACTGTCATTTTTTTTTTTTTGGCCGAAATTTTGACCCCCTCCGATCTTCTTCAAACTCTGGATTCTGACAGAGGGCCACGAGACTTCGACCAGCGCGCAAAAATGGAGGCTACAGATCCTTCCAGAGCCGAGATATCGAAGGTCAAAATTTTGACCAGAAAAAAAAACAGAAGGGGTAACACTGTCATTTTTTTTTTTTGGCCGAAATTTTGACCCCCTCCGATCTTCTTGAAACTCTGGATTCTGACAGAGGGCCACGAGACTTCGACCAGCGCGCAAAAATGGAGGCTCTAGACCCTTCCAGAGCCGAGATATCGAAGGTCAAAATTTTGACCAGAAAAAAAAAACATAAGGGGTAACACTGTCATTTTTTTTTTTGGCCGAAATTTTGACCCCCTCCGATCTTCTTGAAACTCTGGATTCTGACAGAGGGCCACGAGACTTCGACCAGCGCGCAAAAATGGAGGCTCTAGACCCTTCCAAAGCCGAGATATCGAAGGTCAAAATTTTGACCAGAAAAAAAAACATAAGGGGTAACAATGTCATTTTTTTTTTTGGCCGAAATGTTGACCCCCTCCGATCTTCTTCAAACTCTGGATTCTGACAGAGGGCCACGAGACTTCGACCAGCGCGCAAAAATGGAGGCTCCAGACCCTTCCAGAGCCGAGATATCGAAGGTCAACATTTTGACCAGAAAAAAAAAACATAAGGGGTAACACTGTCATTTTTTTTTTTTGGCCGAAATTTTGACCCCCTCCGATCTTCTTGAAACTCTGGATTCTGACAGAGGGCCACGAGACTTCGACCAGCGCGCAAAAATGGAGGCTCTAGACCCTTCCAGAGCCGAGATATCGAAGGTCAAAATTTTGACCAGAAAAAAAAAACATAAGGGGTAACACTGTCATTTTTTTTTTGGCCGAAATTTTGACCACCTCCGATCTTCTTCAAACTCTGGATTCTGACAGAGCGCCACGAGACTTCGACCAGCGCGCAAAAATGGAGGCTCTAGACCCTTTCAGAGCCGAGATATCGAAGGTCAAAATTTTGACCAGAAAAAAAAAACATAAGGGGTAACACTGTCATTTTTTTTTTTGGCCGAATATTTGACCCCCTCCGATCTTCTTGAAACTCTGGATTCTGACAGAGGGCCACGAGACTTCGACCAGTGCGCAAAAATGGAGGCTCTAGACCCTTCCAGAGCCGAGATATCGAAGGTCAAAATTTTGACCAGAAAAAAAAAAACATAAGGGGTAACACTGTCATTTTTTTTTTTGGCCGAAATTTTAACCCCCTCCGATCTTCTTCAAACTCTGGATTCTGAAAGAGGGCCACAAGACTTCGACCAGCGCGCAAAAATGGAGGCTCTAGACCCTTCCAGTGCCGAGATATCGAAGGTCAAAATTTTGACCAGAAAAAAAAACATAAGGGGTAACACTGTCATTTTTTTTTGGCCGAAATTTTGACCCCCTCCGATCTTCTTCAAACTCTGGATTCTGACAGAGGGCCACGAGACTTCGACCAGCGCACAAAAATGGAGGCTCTAGACCCTTCCAGAGCCGAGATATCGACGGTCAAAATTTTGACCAGAAAAAAAAACATATGGGGTAACACTGTCATTTTTTTTGGCCGAAATTTTGACCCCCTCCGATCTTCTTCAAACTCTGGATTCTGACAGAGGGCCACGAGACTTCGACCAGCGCGCAAAAATGGAGGCTCTAGACCCTTCCAGAGCCGAGATATCGAAGGTCAAAATTTTGACCAGAAAAAAAAACATAAGGGGTAACACTGTCATTTTTTTTTTTTGGCCGAAATTTTGACCCCCTCCGATCTTCTTGAAACTCTGGATTCTGACAGAGGGCCACGAGACTTCGACCAGCGCGCAAAAATGGAGGCTCTAGACCCTTCCAGAGCCGAGATATCGAAGGTCAAAATTTTGACCAGAAAAAAAAATATAAGGGGTAACACTGTCATTTTTTTTTTTTGGCCGAAATTTTGACCCCCTCCGATCTTCTTCAAACTCTGGATTCTGACAGAGGGCCACGAGACTTTCGATCAGCGCGCAAAAATGGAGGCTCTAGACCCTTCCAGAGCCGAGATATCGAAGGTCAAAATTTTGACCAGAAAAAAAAACATAAGGGGTAACACTGTAATTTTTTTTTTTGGCCGAAATTTTGACCACCTCCGATCTTCTTCAAACTCTGGATTCTGACAGAGGGCCACGAGACTTCGACCAGCGCGCAAAAATGGAGGCTCTAGACCCTTCCAGAGCCGAGATATCGAAGGTCAAAATTTTGACCAGAATAAAAAACATAAGGGGTAACACTGTCATTTTTTTTTTTTTGGCCGAAATTTTGACCCCCTCCGATCTTCTTGAAACTCTGGATTCTGACAGAGGGCCACTAGACTTCGACCAGTGCGCAAAAATGGAGGCTCTAGACCCTTCCAGAGCCGAGATATCGAAGGTCAAAATTTTGACCAGAAAAAAAAAAACATAAGGGGTAACACTGTCATTTTTTTTTTTTGGCCAAAATTTTGACCCCCTCCGATCTTCTTCAAACTCTGGATTCTGACAGAGGGCCACGAGACTTCGACCAGCGCGCAAAAATGGAGGCTCTAGACCCTTCCAGAGCCGAGATATCGAAGGTCAAAATTTTGACCAGAAAAAAAAACATAAGGGGTAACACTGTCATTTTTTTTTTTTGGCCGAAATTTTGACCCCCTCCGATCTTCTTCAAACTCTGGATTCTGACAGAGGGCCACGAGACTTCGACCAGCGCGCAAAAATGGAGGCTCTAGACCCTTCCAGAGCCGAGATATCGAAGGTCAAAATTTTGATCAGAAAAAAAAACATAAGGGGTAACACTGTCATTTTTTTTTTGGCCGAAATTTTGACCCCCTCCGATCTTCTTCAAACTCTGGATTCTGACAGAGGGCCACGAGACTTCGACCAGCGCGCAAAAATGGAGGCTCTAGACCCTTCCAGAGCCGAGATATCGAAGGTCAAAATTTTGACCAGAAAAAAAAAAACATAAGGGGTAACACTGTCATTTTTTTTTTGGCCGAAATTTTGACCCCCTCCGATCTTCTTCAAACTCTGGATTCTGACAGAGGGCCACGAGACCTCGACCAGCGCGCAAAAATGGAGGCTCTAGACCCTTCCAGAGCCGAGATATCGAAGGTCAAAATTTTGACCAGAAAAAAAAACATAAGGGGTAACACTGTCATTTTTTTTTTTTGGCCGAAATTTTGACCCCCTCCGATCTTCTTCAAACTCTGGATTCTGACAGAGGGCCACGAGACTTCGACCAGCGCGCAAAAATGGAGGCTCTAGACCCTTCCAGAGCCGAGATATCGAAGGTCAAAATTTTGACCAGAAAAAAAAACATAAGGGGTAACACTGTCATTTTTTTTTGGCCGAAATTTTGACCCCCTCCGATCTTCTTCAAACTCTGGATTCTGACAGAGGGCCACGAGACCTCGACCAGCGCGCAAAAATGGAGGCTCTAGACCCTTCCAGAGCCGAGATATCGAAGGTCAAAATTTTGACCAGAAAAAAAACATAAGGGGTAACACTGTCATTTTTTTTTTTGGCCGAAATTTTGACCCCCTCCGATCTTCTTCAAACTCTGGATTCTGACAGAGGGCCACGAGACTTCGACAAGCGCACAAAAATGGAGGCTCTAGACCGTTCCAGAGCCGAGATATCGAAGGTCAAAATTTTGACCACAAAAAAAAACATAAGGGATAACACTGTAATTTTTTTTTGGCCGAAATTTTGACCCCCTCCGATCTTCTTCAAACTCTGGATTCTGACAGAGGGCGATGAGACTTCGACCAGCGCGCAAAAATTGAGGCTCTAGACCCTTCCAGAGCCGAGATATCGAAGGTCAAAATTTTGACCAGAAAAAAAAACATAAGGGGTAACACTGTCATTTTTTTTTTGGCCGAAATTTTGACCACCTCCGAACTTCTTCAAACTCTGGATTCTGACAGAGGGCCACGAGACTTCGACCAGCGCGCAAAAATGGAGGCTCTAGACCCTTCCAGAGCCGAGATATCGAAGGTCAAAATTTTGACCAGAAAAAAAAAACATAAGGGGTAACACTGTCATTTTTTTTTTGGCCGAAATTTTGACCACCTCCGATCTTCTTCAAACTCTGGATTCTGACAGAGGGCCACGAGACTTCGACCAGCGCGCAAAAATGGTGGCTCTAGACCCTTCCAGAGCCGAGATATCGAAGGTCAAAATTTTGACCAGAAAAAAAAAACATAAGGGGTAACACTGTCATTTTTTTTTTTTTTGGTCGAAATTTTGACCCCCTCCGATCTTCTTCAAACTCTGGATTCTGACAGAGGGCCACGAGACTTCGACCAGCGCGCAAAAATGGAGGCTCTAGACCCTTCCAGAGCCGAGATATCGGATGTCAAAGTTTTGACCCGAAAAAAAAAAACATAAGGGGTAACACTGTCGTTTTTGGCTGAAATTTTGACCCCCTCCGATCTTCTTGAAACTCTGGATTCTGACAGAGGGCCACGAGACTTCGACCAGCACGCAAAAATGGAGGCTCTAGACCCTTCCAGAGCCGAGATATCGGATGTCAAAGTTTTGACCCGAAAAAAAAACATAAGGGGTAACACTGTCGTTTTTGGCCGAAATTTTGACCCCCTCCGATCTTCTTGAAACTCTGGATTCTGACAGAGGGCCACGAGACTTCGACCAGCGCGCAAAAATGGAGGCTCTAGACCCTTCCAGAGCCGAGATATCGGATGTCAAAGTTTTGACCTGAAAAAAAAAACATAAGGGGTAACACTGTCGTTTTTGGCCGAAATTTTGACCCCCTCCGATCTTCTTGAAACTCTGGATTCTGACAGAGGGCCACGAGACTTCGACCAGCGCGCAAAAATGGAGGCTCTAGACCCTTCCAGAGCCGAGATATCGGATGTCAAAGTTTTGACCCGAAAAAAAAACATAAGGGGTAACACTGTCGTTTTTGGCCGGAATTTTGACCCCCTCCGATCTTTTTGAAACTCTGGATTCTGACAGAGGGCCACGAGACTTCGACCAGCACGCAAAAATGGAGGCTCTAGACCCTTCCAGAGCCGAGATATCGGATGTCAAAGTTTTGACCCAAAAAAAAAACATAAGGGGTAACACTGTCGTTTTTGGCCGAAATTTTGACCCCCTCCGATCTTCTTGAAACTCTGGATTCTGACAGAGGGCCACGAGACTTCGACCAGCGCACAAAAATGTTGGCTCTAGACCCTTCCAGAGCCGAGATATCGGATGTCAAAGTTTTGACCGGAAAAAAAAACATAAGGGGTAACACTGTCGTTTTTGGCCGAAATTTTGACCCCCTCCGATCTTCTTGAAACTCTGGATTCTGACAGAAGGCCACGAGACTTCGACCAGCGCGCAAAAATGGAGGCTCTAGACCCTTCCAGAGCCGAGATATCGGATGTCAAAGTTTTGACCTGAAAAAAAAAACATAAGGGGTAACACTGTCGTTTTTGGCCGAAATTTTGACCCCCTCCGATCTTCTTGAAACTCTGGATTCTGACAGAGGGCCACGAGACTTCGACCAGCGCGCAACAATGGAGGCTCTAGACCCTTCCAGAGCCGAGATATCGGATGTCAAAGTTTTGACCTGAAAAAAAAAACATAAGGGGTAACACTGTCGTTTTTGGCCGAAATTTTGACCCCCTCCGATCTTCTTGAAACTCTGGATTCTGACAGAGGGCCACGAGACTTCGACCAGCACGCAAAAATGGAGGCTCTAGACCCTTCCAGAGCCGAGATATCGGATGTCAAAGTTTTGACCCGAAAAAAAAAACATAAGGGGTAACACTGTCGTTTTGTTTTTTTTGGCCGAAATTTTGACCCCCTCCGATCTTCTTGAAACTCTGGATTCTGACAGAGGGCCACGAGACTTCGACCAGCGCGCAAAAATGGAGGCTCTAGACCCTTCCAGAGCCAAGATATCGAAGGTCAAAATTTTGACCCGAAAAAAAAACATAAGGGGTAACAGTCATTTTTTTTTTTGGCCGAAATTTTGACCCCTCCGATCTTCTTGAAACTCTGGATTCTGACAGAGGGCCACGAGACTTCGACCAGCACGCAAAAATGGAGGCTCTAGACCCTTCCAGAGCCAAGATATCGAAGGTCAAAATTTTGACCCGAAAAAAAACATAAGGGGTAACACTGTCATTTTTTTTTTTGGCCAAAATTTTGACCCCCTCCGATCTTCTTGAAACTCTGGATTCTGACAGAGGGCCACGAGACTTCGACCAGCGCGCAAAAATGGAGGCTCTAGACCCTTCCAGAGCCGAGATATCGAAGGTCAAAATTTTGACCAGAAAAAAAAACATAAGGGGTAACACTGTCATTTTTTTTTTTGGCCAAAATTTTGACCCCCTCCGATCTTCTTGAAACTCTGGATTCTGACAGAGGGCCACGAGACTTCGACCAACGCGCAAAAATGGAGGCTCTAGACCCTTCCAGAGCCGAGATATCGAAGGTCAAAATTTTGACCAGAAAAAAAACATAAGGGGTAACACTGTCATTTTTTTTTTTGGCCGAAATGTTGACCCCCTCCGATCTTCTTCAAACTCTGGATTCTGACAGAGGGCCACGAGACTTCGACCAGCGCGCAAAAATGGAGGCTCTAGACCCTTCCAGAGCCGAGATATCGAAGGTCAAAATTTTGATCAGAAAAAAAAACATAAAGGGTAACACTGTCATTTTTTTTTGGCCGAAATTTTGACCCCCTCCGATCTTCTTCAAACTCTGGATTCTGACAGAGGGCCACGAGACTTCGACCAGCGCGCAAAAATGGAGGCTCTAGACCCTTCCAGTGCCGAGATATCGAAGGTCAAAATTTTGACCAGAAAAAAAAACATAAGGGGTAACACTGTCATTTTTTTTTTTTGGCCGAAATTTTTACCCCCTCCGATCTTCTTGAAACTCTGGATTCTGACAGAGGGCCACGAGACTTCGACCAGCACGCAAAAATCGAGGCTCTAGACCCTTCCAGAGCCGAGATATTGAAAGTCAAAATTTTGACCCGAAAAAAAAAACATAAGGGGTAACACTGTCATTTTTTTTTTGGCCGAAATTTTGACCCCCTCCGATCTTCTTCAAACTCGGCATTCTGACAGAGGGCCACGAGACTTCGACCAGTGCGCAAAAATGGAGGCTCTAGACCCTTCCAGAGCCGAGATATCGGATGTCAAAGTTTTGACCCGAAAAAAAAAAACATAAGGGGTAACACTGTCGTTTTTGGCCGAAATTTTGACCCCCTCCGATCTTCTTGAAACTCTGGATTCTGACAGAGGGCCACGAGACTTCAACCAGCGCGCAAAAATGGAGGCTCTAGACCCTTCCAGAGCCAACAGATCGAAGGTCAAAATTTTGACCCAAAAAAAAAAAAACATAAGGGGTAACACTGTCATTTTTTTTTTTGGCCGAAATTTTGACCCCCTCCGATCTTCTTGAAACTCTGGATTCTGACAGAGGGCCACGAGACTTCAACCAGCGTGCAAAAATGGAGGCTCTAGACCCTTCCAGAGCCGAGATATCGAAGGTAAAAATTTTGACCCGAAAAAAAAAACATAAGGGGTAACACTGTCATTTTTTTTTTGGGCCGAAATTTTGACCCCCTCCGATCTTCTTGAAACTCTGGATTCTGACAGAGGGCCACGAGACTTCGACCAGCGCGCAAAAATGGAGGCTCCGTCTAGACCCTTCCAGAGCCAAGATATCGAAGGTCAAAATTTTGACCCGAAAAAAAAACATAAGGGGTAACAGTCATTTTTTTTTTTGGCCGAAATTTTGACCCCCTCCGATCTTCTTGAAACTCTGGATTCTGACAGAGGGCCACGAGACTTCGACCAGCACGCAAAAATGGAGGCTCTAGACCCTTCCAGAGCCAAGATATCGAAGGTCAAAATTTTGACCCGAAAAAAAACATAAGGGGTAACACTGTCATTTTTTTTTTGGCCAAAATTTTGACCCCCTCCGATCTTCTTGAAACTCTGGATTCTGACAGAGGGCCACGAGACTTCGACCAGCGCGCAATAATGGAGGCTCTAGACCCTTCCAGAGCCGAGATATCGAAAGTCAAAATTTTGACCCGAAAAAAAAAACATAAGGGGTAACACTGTCGTTTTTTTTTTTTTTGGCCGAAATTCTGAACCCCTCCGATCTTTTTGAAACTCTGGATTCTGACAGAGGGCCACGAGACTTCGACCAGCGCGCAAAAATGGAGGCTCCAGACCCTTCCAGAGCCGAGATATTGAAAGTCAAAATTTTGACCCGAAAAAAAAAACGTAAGGGGTAACACTGTCGTTTTTTTTTTTTTGGCCAAAATTTTGACCCCCTCCGATCTTCTTGAAACTCTGGATTCTGACTGAGGGCCACGAGACTTCGACCAGCGCGCAAAAATGGAGGCTCTAGACCCTTCCAGTGCCGAGATATCGAAAGTCAGAATTTTGACCCGAAAAAAAACGTAAGGGGTAACACTGTCGTTTTTTTTTTTTGGCCGAAATTTTGACCCCCTCCGACCTTCTTGAAACTCTGCATTCTGACAGAGGGCCACGAGACTTCGACCAGGGCGCAAAAATCGAGGCTCTAGACCCTTCCAGAGCCGAGATATTGAAAGTCAAAATTTTGACCCGAAAAAAAAACATAAGGGGTAACACTGTCGTTTTTTTTTTTTTTTTTTTTGGCCGAAATTTTGACCCCCTCCGATCTTCTTGAAACTCTGGATTCTGACAGAGGGCCACGAGACTTCGACCAGCGCGCAAAAATGGAGGCTCTAGACCCTTCCAGAGCTGAAATATCGAAACTCAAATTTTTGACCCGAAAAAAAAACATAAGGGGTAACACTGTCGTTTGTAGCGGGAGAGCGAGGGGGGAGCCGAGCGGTAAGCGGGCCGTGCTGACAGAGTGGGGAGAGAGAGAGACTTGGAGCTTGTGCACTGTCGAGAGAAAGAAAATGCTGGGCTGCAAGCTGTTTCAGTGGAAAGAGTGTTGCTGCATTTGTGACCTGAGAAGCTGAATCCAGCGGGAAGAGTACTGTTTTATATGTGATTTGTTTTTGAAATATTCTGAATTAATTGTGTAATCGCGAGCAAACACTGTGGGGAGAGAAAGTAACTCAATAAAGTGCATGAGCCCCAGTATTCGCCGACCCCGTGTCTCCTTCCATCACCCATTCACAGAACCAACATCCCTGTCACACATTCATTTTGCCTTTTTCCTGCAATACTTGAATAAATCAGCTCATTCATTCAGAGCTGTTGTGGCTGTGCTGCGGTGTGTCACGTGACAAGCAATGACGCGTCACCATGGAAACCATACAGTGAATAAATAACGGTTGCAATGCAAAGCTCATGTAACCCTTAACACACCCGGGTCCAACTCGACCCGCTCCGAGCGGGCCTCGAACCCAAGTCTCCGGCATGAGAGTCAGGCGCGCTAACAAGGAGGCTAAAGACTGCAGCCTCTAGCGTCTGTCGCTAGAGCGCCTATTGAGATCGGGGAGTGAGGTTTACTCGCACAGCAACTACTAGCTGGCCTCCGTTATACTCACGCCGCAGAATCAGACCGTTTTTTGTAATTTGTCATATGCAATTTATAACTAATATCCCAGGAAACAGAACGTTTGCACGATTGAATCATTGACATTTCAGCACTCCTTCAGACAGCGACTTAAGCACAACAAGGCTCCTTGTTGCACGTTAATGTTTTTTCCTTTTTTTGGAAACTCACACAGAAAAAAAATGTTAGTAATCACTTGTACACCTGATTAGTTTTCATTTGATTTTTAGTTTTTCTTTTGATATTTAGTTTCTTTTCTCCTCTGTATTTGTCTCTTGGACTGCTTCCGGTTACCTTTATCGCCCGCCTCGCTACGCTCCCGTCTCTGCCGTTTGTTCAATAAATGTTCTTATCTGCTTTTGATTTTTACATTTTTTCATACTTAAAATAAATTGGTACATTTTTTATTTTTATTTAATTTTTTTCACAAATGTATGACGTTTGTGTATTAAGTGCAATTTGATTACCATATGGAGTTTTAATAAAGTTGAATTAATGTAACCTTCCTTCATTGGGGTGGCAGTGGCTCAGTGGTTCATGTGGGTTGTCTACAAACCGAAAGGTTGGTGGTTTAATCCTCGGTTCCACCTGACCAAGTGTCGGGGTGTCCATGAGCAAGACACCTAACCCCAGCTGCTCCCGACGAGCTGGATGGCACCTTGCATGGCTGCTGTCACCGTCGGTGTGTGAATGTGTGTGTGAATGTGAGGCAAAGTTCTATATCTCAGATCTGGAAGAGTCTAGAGCCTCCATTTTTGCACTAAGGTGTAAGTCCCATGGCCCTCTATCAGAATCCAGAGTTTCAAGAAGATCAGAGAAACTCAAAATTTTGACCCCCGGAAAAAAACGACAGTGTAACCCCTTATGTTTTTTTTTTTTCGGGTCGAATTTTTGAGTTTCTATATCTCAGCTCTGGAAGGGTCTAGAGCCTCCATTTTTGCACTCAGGTGTAAGTCCCATGGCCCTCTATCAGAATCCAGAGTTTCAAGAAGATCAGAGAAACTCAAAATTTTGACCCCCGGAAAAAAACGACAGTGTAACCCTTTATGTTTTTTTTTTTTTTGGGTCGAATTTTTGATTTTCTATATCTCAGCTCTGGAAGGGTCTAGAGCCTCCATTTTTGCACTCAAATGTAAGTCCCATGGCCCTTTATCAGAATCCAGAGTTTCAAGAAGATCAGAGAAACTCAAAATTTTGACCCCCGAAAAAAAACGACAGTGTAACCCCTTATGTTTTTTTTCGGGGGGCGAAATTTTGAGTTTCTCCAATCTTCTCAAAACTCTGGATTCTGATAGAGGGCCATGAGACTTAGACCTGCATGCAAAAATGGAGTCAGACCCTTCCTGAGCTGAGATATTGAGATCACACGTAGCACGCACTATTTTTATAACGGCATAAATGCTACGTGGGATCTCAATATCTCAGCTCAGGAAGGGTCTGACTCCATTTTTGCATGCAGGTCTAAGTCTCATTTTTGCACTCAGGTGTAAGTCCCATGGCCCTCTATCAGAATCCAGAGTTTCAAGAAGATCAGAGAAACTCAAAATTTTGACCCCCCGGAAAAAAACGACAGTGTAACCCCTTACGTTTTTTTTTTCGGGTCGAATTTTTGAGTTTCTATATCTCAGCTCTGGAAGGGTCTAGTGCTTCCATTTTTGCACTCAGGTGTAAGTCCCATGGCTCTCTATCAGACTCCAGAGTAGGGCTGCACGATGTATCACTTTAACATCGATATCGCGATGTGCGAATCCACGATAGTCACATCGCAAGGATGTGCGATGTCACTCATATCGTAGTTAATCCGTGATTCATGATCAGAAGGCTACGTGCCAGCAGCTCCCCGGCCCGTAAGGCTTGTGATTCGCGGATTAAATGCAAAGTTTAAACATCATAGTGTGAGTTTATCAATTTGCAAGCCCTGTCAGTTTAAACATCAAGCGCAAGAAGACTGGAACTTGCGCGTTATTTTCTGTCAGTCTTACTAAAGCGCATTTTTGTCCCGCCAAAGCTTGACCGGTGAATGATGTGTGATGCAGATGACGATGAGTGACTTCTGCGCTCGTTTAAATGAGAGAGTGAAAGTCCCGTTCGCGCATGCAGTCTCACCGTCTTCAAACTGTCTTGATCTCTCTCCCGCTCTCGCGCATATCAATGATTTGAGTTGACTAATATCTTTGAGAATACATGACGGTAAATGGTCGGAAGACAAGTTATTTTTTTTCTGAACTACCACTGGTTGTGATTTGCCGTTCCACACCCAGATGACATTACATAAACCACACTTTGAATAAAAAAAAAGCTATCCAGTGATGAAATGTTTTCTGTGTTGACACAAATCTTGTGCGATGTTCTAACCTGCCTGGATAATCACACAACGTGTGGCGTGGTCCGTTAATGACGCGTCCGATTCGCGAACTAATGACTCGTTTGAACCGATTCACTTTAATGAATGGTTAAAACAACTGATCTATTCAACACTGAACTCAAGATACATAAATCAGAAACACTTCACAATAAGGTTACATTTATTAAAGTCTAGTAAACTTCATTAATAATAGTAATTCATTACATTTATATAGCACTTTTCTCTGCACTCAAAGTGCTTTATAGGGGAAAGGGGACTCTCCTCAACCACCATTAATGTGCTGCATCCTGTTAACATAACCTGTTAACAACATTAGTAAAAATTCAATTAATATTAGTTTCTATGCGGATTTACTCCATGACAAAACCACCCCAGTCATTCTAGAATGATTCATTCTTTCCAAATAGAGCAATTCAAGTCATCTGGGGAAATTGTTCTAATATCGCAATATATATCGTGGAAATATAAAATATCGCAATGCCATTTTTTACCAATATCGTGCAGCCCTACTCCAGAGTTTCAAGAAGATCAGAGTAACTCAAAATTTTGACCCCCAGAAAAAAACGACAGTGTAACCCCTTATGGGGTTTTTTCGGGTCGAATTTTTGATATTCTATATCTCAGCTCTGGAAGAGTCTAGAGCCTCCATTTTTGCACTCAGGCGTAAGTCCCATGGCCCTCTATCGGAATCCAGAGTTTCAAGAAGATCAGAGAAACTCAAAATTTTGACCCCCGGAAAAAAACGACAGTGTAACCCCTTACGTTTTTTTTTTCGGGTCGAATTTTTAATTTTCTATATCTCAGCTCTGGAAGGGTCTAGAGCCTCCATTTTTGCACTCAGGTGTAAGTCCCATGGCCCTCTATCAGAATCCAGAGTTTGAAGAAGATCAGAGAAACTCAAAATTTTGACCCCCCCAAAAAAACGACAGTGTAACCCCTTATGTTTTTTTTCGGGGGGCGAAATTTTGAATTTCTCCAATCTTCTCAAAACTCTGGATTCTGATAGAGGGCCATGAGACTTAGACCTGCGTGCAAAAATGGAGTCTCTAGACCCTTCCTGAGCTGAGATATTGAGATCCCACGTAGCACCAACTATTTTTATAATGGCATAAATGTCAAGTCAAGTCACATTTATTTATATAGCGCTTTTCACAATACAGATTGTATCAAAGCAGCTTCACAGTGATAACATGAAAGTAGTACAACACAGATCGATAATATTGTTAAATATTAAATATTAAATAATCCCGACTAAGCAAGCCAAAAGCAAGCCAAAAGCAAGGCGACAGTGGCAAGGAACCAAAACTCCATCAGATTGGATGGAGGAAAAAACCCTGGGAGAAACCAGGCTCAGTCGGGTCCAGTTCTCCTCTGGCTTACATTCATATTTTTATATATAAGTATTAAATATAAATATTGTTTATGTAAAAAAAACGACGCCATAACATATCGCAGGTGGTGAGTCGTCTCTTCACAGGCGTTGGTCTTCTCAGCAGAGGAGGTGGAGCATCCGAAATCCCCGTGAGATGCTGGATACCAAATTTTGAGTTTGAGTAAATGCTACGTGGGATCTCAATATCTCAGCTCAGGAAGGGTCTAGAGACTCCATTTTTGCACGCAGGTCTAAGTCTCATGGCCCTCTATCAGAATCCAGAGTTTTGAGAAGATTGGAGAAACTCAAAATTTCACCCCCCGAAAAAAAACGTAAGGGGTTACACTATGGTTTTTTTCTGGGGGGAGAAATTTTAAGTTTCTCCAATCTTCTCAAAAGTCTGGAATCTGATAGAGGGCCTTAAGAATGAGACCTGTGTGCAAAAATGGAGTCTCTAGACCCTTCCTGAGCCGAGATATTGAGATACCACGTAGCACCCACTATTTTTATAATGGCATATATGCTACGTGGGATCTCAATATCTCAGCTCAGGAATGGTCTAGAGACTCCATTTTTGCACTCAGGTGTAAGTCCCATGGCCCTCTATCAGAATCCAGAGTTTCAAGAAGATCAGAGAAACTCAAAATTTTGACCCCCCGGAAAAAAACGACAGTGTAACCCCTTATGTTTTTTTTTTCGGGTCGAATTTTTGAGTTTCTATATCTCAGCTCTGGAAGGGTCTAGTGCTTCCATTTTTGCACTCAGGTTTAAGTCCCATGGCCCTCTATCAGACTCCAGAGTTTCAAGAAGATCAGAGTAACTCAAAATTTTGACCCCCAGAAAAAAACGACAGTGTAACCCCTTATGGGGTTTTTTCGGGTCGAATTTTTGATATTCTATATCTCAGCTCTGGAAGAGTCTAAAGCCTCCATTTTTGCACTCAGGCGTAAGTCCCATGGCCCTCTATCGGAATCCAGAGTTTCAAGAAGATCAGAGAAACTCAAAATTTTGACCCCCGGAAAAAAACGACAGTGTAACCCCTTACGTTTTTTTTTTCGGGTCGAATTTTTAATTTTCTATATCTCAGCTCTGGAAGGGTCTAGAGCCTCCATTTTTGCACTCAGGTGTAAGTCCCATGGCCCTCTATCAGAATCCAGAGTTTGAAGAAGATCAGAGAAACTCAAAATTTTGACCCCCCAAAAAAAACGACAGTGTAACCCCTTATGGTTTTTTTCGGGGGGCGAAATTTTGAATTTCTCCAATCTTCTCAAAACTCTGGATTCTGATAGAGGGCCATGAGACTTAGACCTGCGTGCAAAAATGGAGTCTCTAGACCCTTCCTGAGCTGAGATATTGAGATCCCACGTAGCACCAACTATTTTTATAATGGCATAAATGTCAAGTCAAGTCACATTTATTTATATAGCGCTTTTCACAATACAGATTGTATCAAAGCAGCTTCACAGTGATAACATGAAAGTAGTACAACACAGATCGATAATATTGTTAAATATTAAATATTAAATAATCCCGACTAAGCAAGCCAAAAGCAAGCCAAAAGCAAGGCGACAGTGGCAAGGAACCAAAACTCCATCAGATTGGATGGAGGAAAAAACCTTGGGAGAAACCAGGCTCAGTCGGGTCCAGTTCTCCTCTGGCTTACATTCATATTTTTATATATAAGTATTAAATATAAATATTGTTTATGTAAAAAAAAACGACGCCATAACATATCGCAGGTGGTGAGTCGTCTCTTCACAGGCGTTGGTCTTCTCAGCAGAGGAGGTGGAGCATCCGAAATCCCCGTGAGATGCTGGATACCAAATTTTGAGTTTGAGTAAATGCTACGTGGGATCTCAATATCTCAGCTCAGGAAGGGTCTAGAGACTCCATTTTTGCACGCAGGTCTAAGTCTCATGGCCCTCTATCAGAATCCAGAGTTTTGAGAAGATTGGAGAAACTCAAAATTTCACCCCCCGAAAAAAAACGTAAAGGGTTACACTATGGTTTTTTTCTGGGGGGAGAAATTTTAAGTTTCTCCAATCTTCTCAAAAGTCTGGAATCTGATAGAGGGCCTTAAGAATGAGACCTGTGTGCAAAAATGGAGTCTCTAGACCCTTCCTGAGCTGAGATATTGAGATACCACGTAGCACCCACTATTTTTATAATGGCATATATGCTACGTGGGATCTCAATATCTCAGCTCAGGAAGGGTCTAGAGACCCGATTTTTGCACCCAGGTCTAAGTCTCATGGCCCTCTATCAGAATCCAGAGTTTCAAGATCAGAGAAACTTTTTTTTTTGCTCCAAAAAAGTCAACAGTGGTACCCCTGTCGTTTTTCCGTGTCAAAATTTTGAGTTTCTTTGATCTTCATGGGTTAGGTTTTTCAAATGTTATTTAAAAAAGTTTATTGAGTTTATTTATTTTTTGTGATCGAATTTCAAATGTCTTTACGGTCACTTTTGTTAAATGCAATGCATCTTTCATAAACAAAAGTTATATCTGTCTCCAGAGTATTGAATGTCTGAGCCATAAGTTATTCAGGTGAGTCATTTCTTTCTGACATGACATTGCTTTCATACTATACTAACCATCTTTTGAATTATATTTCCCTAAAGATAACAAAAATCCATCCGTAAACAAAAACAAATAAATAATGTGTGCATCTGTCAATCTTGTAGTACAAGGATTTGTAATCATTTTGTCAGCTGAATCAGTTTGACCTAAACTATTTACTTGGAGATTTATTAGTTCATACATTAAAAAAATGTAACCGCCTGTTTGTGGTTCTCTGATGGTTGGTTACTGATCACTTTATGCATGTAATCAAAAACTATTTTAAAGTATTTTTTTGATTTAGATTTTATTTTATATTTTCATTATTTAGTTATTTGTTTTTCCTCAACTCACACACCCAAGTTGTGGGATCTAGTTTGTGCAAAACACTTATGTTATCTGATTTAAACATCGTAAAGGACAATAGTAAATTAGCAAATTCATACTCTATTAACAAACGACAACAAACCATAAAAAAATGTTCAGGGTGTTTTATAATGCTCAATATCAATCTTAAGCAACTCAAGTTAAAAACTGAATTTTCTTTGATAAACATTTTTTTTCACCCTCACAATCAAAAGATCACTCATTAGAATGCTTACAAATAATTCCAGAGGAAGCTGTTTCACAATGGCTAATTTTTTTCTTTACACCCTGATTCAATGGCATTGTTTCTGGCTTAAGGCTTGGATAACATACGTCATACATCATAGACATTTCTTTTTAACCAAAAACAATCACATAAAACCATAAACTGAACTGTACACATAAAAGTAAACATAACATTTGAACTTAAAATGAAATATCAGGGGAGACAAAAACAAGTGTTGTGGATGAGACAGCAGTAGATTTTTATGTCCAGTCTACTGCATGTGATTGACAACATATGTTATAAAGATTCAATCAGTTCTATCAGCCCAATTATCGTATTCTGGTGAACAGGTTTAAAACTGAGACAGATTCCTAAAAGACAAGAGAGTGAAAAATTACACTGAGGACATGAACTTGAGGATAAGCCAATATTAACAATATTTTACCAAAAAATACCATACCTTTGTTGATCGCGTTTTACTAAATACATTCCAAAAGCGTAGAGTTTCATCGCCTGCTCCAGTCACTATTGCTTCTCCATCTGGAGACATCGCCTGCAAGATAAATGAATGGTTTCCATAAACAGAATTATTTACAAATAAATATGTCAACATTATTTAAATAAAACAACAGAGGGAAGCAGTACTTACCAGATAGAGCACCCTATACGAGTGGCCAGTCAATTTGGCTACTTGAGTGAGCGAGGGGTATTTCCACACGAGGATCTGATTCTGAGAGTAACCGTGTGTGCTGACCTGGGAAAGACAAAAATTACAGCATGCAATAAGACCCACCATCATAACTATTTGTCTAAAAAAAAAAAAAACTACATCAACAATGAGCATTTGGTCAGCTGATCAAAATAAACATACCAGTTCATTGGTGTGTTTGGACCAGGCCAGGTTGCAGACTTGTGAGCCGGTGTCGATACACTGCAGCGGCTGTGCTGTGAGGGTGTTCCAGAAGCGGATGCAGCGATCCGCCGTTCCCCCTCCGGAGGCCAGCAGCCCGTGCTGGTGAGGAGACCAGGCGATGGCCTTCACTGCGGCCAAGTGCTCGGTGTACTGCTGCATCGGTAACACGCTCGAGTGATTCCACACTAACAACTGCAGGGATCACAGGATTGTTTTTAGATCGCTGAGACCAAAAATCTTTTCTGTGTTTATTATTCTGTAGCACGAGCGGTCACCTTGTTGTCATTTCCACCAGAGGCCAGCAGCTGATGGTCAGTGCTCCACTTGAGTCCACAGACCTCTTGTCTATGACCCTGCAGCCTGCGCTCTGACTGCAGTGGGGGCGTCCTGATATCTCTCTGAAGGATCATCCGGTCCCGGCTGCCTGATGACAGCTGATCTGCATTCCAGGCCAATGCACCTGAGGGCACATTTTCATAAGTGGTTTACCTCACACATATATTTCAGGTACACAATGTGACTAGAATGTGAAGAATGAGAAAAAAGAAATGTGAATTTTACTTCAGTGTCACATGATCTTGCAGAAATCATACTAATGTGCTGATTTGGTGCTCAATGTTGAAAACAGTTTTTGTTGAAACCGTACAACCGTTTTGCTTCAGCATTTATTTGAATTTGAATATATATGTAATTTGATCAATTCAATGCATCCTTGCATAAAAGTATTCGTTAAAAATTTCAACGATTTTCGCCTAGTTTTTCCAGTTACTTCATGATAAGGATTTAAAAAAAAATCTTACCAACTCTTGCCGTGTGTCCCTCCAAGGCAAACAGCTTTTTGCCAGCGGTAGCATCCCAAATTTGTACAAAGCCTTTGTGTGTACCCACAGCGACAAGATTACCCTATAAGAGTAGTAGTTGGCCAACTGTTAGACCACAAATTCCAGAAAGCAACTTCCAAAAGTCCAAGTCAAAAAAGGGTTAACTCACTCTCTCCGACCAGCCCACAGATGTGACTGAATCTCCCTCCACTGATAGGTCACATAATCGTGTTACCTGTAGAGAAACCAAAGGAAAAAAAAACACAACTTAGACCAAGTGTTCCCTGGATATTTACAGAACATAAAAATCAAAAAAAAAGTTGAATGCGTAAGAAAAGTGTATATCATGCATACTTGACTGGTGCAGGCACTCCAAAGGTAAACACAAGTTCCCAGTCCAACACTAAGTACATTTAAAGAGGACCAGTCTACTAAGTTGAGGTAGAAGTCATCTTGCAGCTCTGGTGCATCTAGCACCTTAAACGGAATCTTGGAAATTTTGCGCGTCGGTTTTCTTGGCGACCGCAGCAGCTTCTGACTATAAACAAAAACAAAGCACGCAATTAAAACAATGTATTTTACTAATCAATCACATATTTATCAAGAGAAATAGGCAACTTACCTTTTACTGCTAACAGGGGAGAGGGAGTACGGGGAAACACTGTTATCGTCAGGAGTGGATCTTTTGGCACTGAGCGAATACTAAACACGCAAACACAATGTCCACAGGTGGCATTAAAAACATGGATTAAAACACTCAGGTGGCATCAAATGGACAGATAAGAGGATTAAATAGACTTACACTAAAGAGGCTCCTCCTCTCGGGTGTGGAGGGCTGTAGTCTTCTATCTTCTGTCTGAGGATCCAGGACCTTCTCAATCCCAGCCCCAAGCAACTCATTCTTCAGCAGGGCAGAATACGCCAGGCCATCCGCTGCCAGACAAATACAGTGAATGAGAGAAATTACAACAAGTTGTAGTATAACATAAAAGGGCTGAGTATCATCCATCAAGAATGAGGTTTATTTAAAGCATAGCCCACCATAATGAAGTAAACATAAGAATTGCATTGTCAATAGCATTGGCCATTGAAATGAAGATAAAATATAAAATACTAGATGAAGAAAAAAAAAAACTTAAGTTGAAATACTAAAATGACTAGCTAAAACAAAAAAAAATAAAGTAAAGCTACATAGAAATATATATATATATATATATATATATATATATATATATATACACAAACAACTAATAATCAATATTTAATAAACATGAAATGAGGATTATGGTTGGGTATCGAGAATCGAGTGGAACCGGGACTAACTTTTCGTTTTTCCCGGAATCGTTTAAAAGTAAAAATTTCGATTCCAAGTTCCGATATTCACAGTCCGCCGACCAGAAGAAGAAACGGCTGAACAACACCAATGAAGAAGCGTCTACCAGAAGTGTTGGCATAACCACACGAGTTGAACATAAGTAGCTTACGTCATCGGTCGAAAGTGTGGAGTATTTCCTTCAGAAAGACCGTTGGTTAGCAAGGTTAGCTAAACTTTTTTGACCCTGCCACTAAAAATGAATCGGAATCGAGAATCGTTGAGAACCGGAATCGAAACAAGGAATCGGAATCAGAATCGTTCAAATTCAAAAGATACACAACCCTAATGAGGATAAAAGCTAATTCAATTTCCAATATGAATAAACATTATATAAATAATCCTAAATTAACAACCCATGGTAACATTTAATGGTCTTTGGTGGTATGTGTATTCATAAACCGACATCATGACTGAACAGCTTTATGAAAGCAGGTAAAATCAATACAGTCCTCTTCTCTTCACACTCACCTTTGCCAGTATCTGATGTTGCGTCTTTGGTTTTTTTATTCTGGCTTGGAGACTTCTCGTTTTCCTGTAATAAGGGTAAAAATATATACAATGAACTTGACCCTTCACATTCTAATTAAATCTTGTCACTTTGTTTCATTAGTGTTACTGTTATTTTAATATTTCACTCACATTTATTCTGTGGAAATTAATGCTCCAGTTAGCTCCAGCTCGAGATGGTATGAACCTGTCACCATGCTTGCTTGGTGATGACAGCGGTGACTCAGGGGTCGGGGTCAGGTGACATATCACATCTTTCACTTTCTGTATACAAAAAAAAGGTTAGAAGAAAGATTTTTTAAAAAGTATTTAAATTGCTTAATGGAAAATCAGCCAATTTCAAGTCTGCAATACTGAAGATGATAGACTCACCATGGGACTGGTGTTGTCATTCTGAACGTTGATCTGCCGCAGTAACCGGCGCTCATAGTCCTGATCCATGGATGTGTGATTCAGAAGTCTGGGAATGTGGAGATCCAGAGGCACGGAGCCTAAAACTGCATTAATGAAAACAAAATGAGGAAACGTTATTTTATGAGAAGGTTACAATGATGGAACTACAGTTTAAGATCTACACCTTTAGAGTTAATCTGTTTGCAGACGGACGTAAGACTCGTCAGCAAATACCATCTGTTCAATACCGCATAAACAGGTGTTAGAGAACAGCTGCTCAAATCGACCACGTCCAAACAATAGGAACACTGAGACAAGAATATGCTGGACAGTGGACACCAATTCCAAATTCGTGACAATTTATAAGGAGAACCCAACTCTAACATGTATTCTGCATGGTGGCCTAAGTAAACAATGACAGACACTTTTACGACATGCATTTGATTTACACAACTGCTAAATAAAAAAGTCAAACGCTTCTTTACTAACAAGTAATGTTAAATAAAAGATCAATATAATGCCAAGAAGAAACCACCTATCGTTAGCTAACCAGATTCCTTTGTCAAAACAGCTAACTATCAATCACCAGTGTTGATTTAAGCAGAGTCATCTCATCGTTATATATCAAATTGACCAGATCAACGTAGGTATCATCATAATAAAACAACAGAAACTGTGGTATTGTCCTGCGCTGATTATTTTCATTTCGGTGTTTCACAATGGATTACTGAGTAGCTAGTTGGGCTAATTTGATCCCACAAGTCATCGGACCTACCTTGACAATGTTACTCGGTGAATTTATAATCTGATCGGCTCGGCCTTAACTAAAACAAAAACGTCGAGTCAAAACCTTGGAAAAATAAATGTTTTGATAACGATGATAAGATACGCAGCTCCGATTTTGTTAGCAAGTCGACACTGCTGTTGTTATCGATGGCTGAGCAAGGAATCATGGGACTTGGTTAGATGTTGACGTCACGACATTTGAAACAAAACAAAAACGTTGCTATATTTTTAAAAGTGCAAAGATTAACATTATTTCCTACAAAAAAAAAATAAAATAAAATAAACGTATCAAGCATTTGGTTAAAATTGCATACTATATATATATATTATGGAGAGTTTTCTTGTGTTGTATTTTTATATTTGATGTGATTGGATGTGAAAAAAGTACTGTGGAATTGAGCTTTATTAATGCTATATGCCAAATATTTTAGATTTAGTCTCCCTATCCAAAATGCATCTGCAGTTTAAATAAAATAAATGTTAAACTTATATGTGCATGATTGATTGGTTTGTTAGTCACATTAATACTACTATTTTTTACCCCATTGACTTCCATAGTAGGGGAAAAATACTATGGAAGCATGTTTAGTTACTACATTCTTCGAAATATCGTTTTCAGAAAAAAATTAATACATCCAGGTTTGAAACAACTTGAGGGGGAGTAAGTTAAACATGACAGAATTTGCATTTTTTTTAGTGATCTATTCCTTTAATCTATTTTATAAAAATAAAAGGAAAGATAAATAATTCCAAAAAAATAGCCATGGAATCAGTCATAAATTCATTTAAAATGAATTTAAGCTTTTCTATTTTAATTTTCCATTGTTAGAAAACAAACGTTTATTTTGACAAGAACGCAGGAGACCGGAAGTGCTCTTTATCGCACCGTTGTTTGTGTCCGTGTTGGGAACATAGACAGTAAAGGTTGGGAACACTTGTGCTACTATTTTATTTGA
The DNA here is from genome assembly GCA_038021265.1 of Cyprinella venusta. Taxonomy (NCBI): domain Eukaryota; kingdom Metazoa; phylum Chordata; class Actinopteri; order Cypriniformes; family Leuciscidae; genus Cyprinella; species Cyprinella venusta. Next base: position 10,674,349 of record CM075872.1, on the reverse strand, counting down.
CGATGAACAAGGCTCACTAAATCACGAAAACACTTACTTGTGTTGAGTGTTTATTACAACACGGTGCACACAATGCCACGTTCATACTTGAAAACGGACGAGGCGAGAGATGCTGCGGAGATGAAATATTTGCTTGCATCCAAAATTAGGCGTCGAAAAGAAGAAATCCATAACTACATATTAGAAAGGAGAGCTGAAGTTCACAAACGAATCAGATATCGAAGGCACCTATTCCAGAATTATCTCAGCTCGAGAACGGTAAATTAAAGCATTTCTAAGACTTTAAATCCATAAAAGTTATTGTTGAAATCACGGATCATGTTGTGCACAGCAATGTTTAAAATCCCAATTGAACCATACTGTACACTCATTTTTTCTGCCCATGTGCTCTAGTCACCATCACCAGATGAAGAAGACCTGCAAAATCATGTCCCAATCCCTTCAGACCCAGACTGGTGGGAGAAAGTCGTGATGACAGAGTTTGGACCAGAAGACTGGCTCGACAAGTTCCACGTCACAAGAGACATCTTCGCTCTTCTGAGCAGCAAACTCAAGCCCCAGCTCGAGCAAATGTATGTACAAGAAACCGGACAGACCATTACACTAGAGAGATGTATCGCCATGGCCTTAATGCGTTTGTCCACCAGCACAGAATATTGTTTCTTAAGCGAACTCTTCGGTGTGCCTATCCCCGTTGTCTGTCAGTGTGTACGGGAGGTGTGTGAAGCCATCATTTTGTTACTGAAACCCCTCTACATGCAGTTACCTGCAGATCACGAACTAGAAGAAAATGCTGAGCAGTTTCTCAATCGGTGGGGTTTTCCTCACTGCATCGGTGTCATAGACTCCCTTCACATCCCCGTTAAATCGCCAGCCACGGACACGCGGGATTGCTGGAACCCGAGAGGTTGGCACTCCGTGGTCCTTCAGGGTGTGGTGAACGCACAAGGTACTTTCTGGGACGTTTGCTCTGGTTTTACAGGCAGCACAGATGACATGACCATCCTGCAGAGCTCAGAGCTGTGGACTATGGCAGAGCAGGGAGGATTCTGCTCTCAGCCACCCAAAGAGCTCATGGGTCAACCGTTGGGATTTCTGCTGCTGGGGGATGCCGCTTACTCGCTTCAGACCTGGCTACTGAAATGTTATCCCTCATCGCCGAATCTAACACATCAACAGCTAACATTCAACGTCCAACTAAACCACGGCCTTAAAGTCATCGAACATGCCTTCCAGCGCCTTAAAGCACGCTGGCAGTGTCTGCACAACAGAAATGACAGCAACTTAGACTTGGTATCCAAGATGGCAGTAGCTTGCTGTATCTTGCACAATATCTGTAATGTGCATAACAGCCCGTTTAAAGAGGAGTGGGTTGAAGCACTGAATCAGAATGAATGTCCACAGCCCACAGACGTTTCTACGGTCTATATAGATGATCCGAACGCTGAGGCAGTTCGTTCTCTGCTCTGTAGCTATTTTGAGCAACAACAGATGAGTAAAACACTCGATCAGTCTCCAACAAGCTGCCCGGTTCTGCCCGTACCTGAGCCTCCTCAGGTTGACTGTGCTGGAACAACATAGCTTGTTTATTTGAAAATGAACATGGCTTAGCTGGCAGGAAGTGTCTATTTAAAGTCAATCTCATTTTCTGACTCTAAGGTGATTTGTTTTATTAACTTTTATAAATGAATGACTTTTAATATGACAAGTTTTATTTGGTGCCTGATGTATTGATATTGTAAATAGTAGATCTATCTAAATGTTGCATTCAAAGATATTTCTATTTCTGTTTTGTTGAAATAAACAATAATATTGATGGCAATGTATGTATCAAGTTTTTTGAGAATGACTTTAAGCCTAAAGATCATAATTTATTCACGTCGTGAACATCACGTCAACATCATCCCATTTCACAGACGAGGTTTAAATCTAGTCCCAGACTAAAATGCTTGTTTAAGCTTTTAACTGAAAGCAATTTGCACTGACATCTTAAAATATGTCACTGCCATTGTGCACACCAAAGCACATTTCTAAAAGCTACTTAATGTCCTAATTGAACTGAGGCGCAATCCTGGTTTAATCTAAACCCTGGATGTGAAACGGGGCCAGACTATGTTAAATGTGAAGTTAGGGACTGAGTGTCTCAGTCCACATTGATTCTCATAGAAGTGCTGCATCAACAATGTAAATCAGCAGTTCTCATAATTAGGCAACAGAATGAATAAAATGTATTTTATCATTAATAAATAAAAAAAATCTAGCTTAATTAAAAACAGTTGAGATATAAACTGAAATCACATTTATTTTTTCCCTTCTATGAAGACCTCTGATGCAAAAGCCTCTAAAAACCATCTCTGTAAAAAAAAAAAAAATACTTTCACTTCAAACTTACTCAATCCCAGCCTCAGCCCATTCAGAAATGCCGGTACTTGGGTAGAAACATAAGCTATAAAGGTTGAGAACCACTACTGTAAATTGCATACATACATGCTACTGTTTGTTTACAAATTTAACGCTGGTTTCACTCCAATCCAATTGGTGGCGGTAGAGAAAAGCAAGTGAATCTAGAACTCACTACTGGAATACACGAGTGGAACAGTTCCTCTCTTTGCATGGTCGGCATGGGAAGGTAGATGGAGAGCAGCATATGAGTAAAAAACAACATCTACGTGTGCAGTAAGTTGAAGATAGAAATAATTTAAACATTGTAATGAATCAGATTGTAAACTCGGTTAGCGTCATGTTGTCACTAACACTGTAATGTTTTTAAACCCATCATTTTGTCTGCTAAGTTGCATAACACGCTTTTTTTCTTTTCATAACACGCTTACACGTAATTGGTTATTCTGAAATTAAAAAGCACATAAAATACACATTTCTATTATACACCCCATTTTTCCATTAATATCACTTTCTGAATCTTTCCAAAATAATCTTGAGTAAATCAGAATCAGATATCACGATCATTATGTCATACCGTAAAAGTACAAACTGTCAATTCCAAAAGATTGGATTTGTTTTCAGCCTATGAAGCTCAAACATGCTGTCTAGGTTGGCAGCTCACAAGGCTTTGAATTTTATCATCATTTAGCAGAATTGAATAAAACATTGTATTTCTTTCAAATGTAGGTTCTATACATGTGCTGCTTTCTGGGGTACTCCGTTTAACCTGGTCATAAGGACATCAACCAGACACTGAAAACTCATGGCTAATGAGGATATATCTGCGGTGGGGAGAATTCTCGTCAACCCGAAGCAGGACTTGACAACTCGCTTTAGAGCACTTTTTACTCTGCGCAACCTAGGTGGACCAGAGGCCATTAGATGGATCAGTGAAGCTTTTGTGGATGAATCTGCACTTCTGAAGCATGAGCTGGCATACTGCCTCGGACAAATGCAAGACGAGCGGGCCATTCCTGTCCTAGAGATGGTCCTAAAAGACACTAATCAAGAGCCAATGGTCAGACATGAAGCAGGTGAGGATTACAGCAATATCTTCCCTATTCTTTTTTTTTCTTGTTTTTTGCAGAAGTCTTATTCTGTGTTTTTGTTATATTTTCTAGGAGAAGCTTTGGGAGCCATTGGAAATCCCAAAGTCCTAGGTTTATTGAAGGAATATGCAGAAGATCCAGTTATTGAGGTACAGTAAACCCATATCACCCATTTATTCACCATTCGTTGTAACTCTAGAATCGAATCATTACAGCATAGTATTGTGATATTTTACATGGGTATATATCGATACATGGATGCCAACTATCAGTCTTTTCATGGCCTGAATTCTTCATGGCTCAGGATTGCGAGTGTTGTATTTCTTTTCTATGAAAGTAACCACATAATGCCATCTAGAGGTTAAGTTGTATGCTTTTTAAGTTGTATATGATGGCAAATTCAATGCATCTTCCTGCAATATACATTTGATGCAGCACAAATTACATTTCATAACTGAAAATGAGCATTACGTATTTTGTCACTTTTGACTTGTTCATTAGTATTGTTAGTAAGGTTGTCAACCTATTCTATGTAAAACTGTTTAAAACAATATGTATTGTAAAAACAAATACATTGAATTGAGTGCGAAAACATTGAAATTTGCAAACATTTCTAATTTCTATTAGAAATCATCTAAAATACAAGCCTAAAGCAGGAAGGAAAATATTGAACGAGGAAGGGGCGAACGAGATGGATATGAAGATGAGAACGGTCAGACAACTTGCATTCATTGTCTTTTTGTAAAGGTTGCAGAAACATGTCAGCTGGCACTACGGAGGCTGGAGTGGCTCATGAATGGTGGGGATAAGACAGCAAAGGGTACAGATGAGAACCCCTACTTCTCCGTGGACCCCGCTCCCCCAGCCCCAAGAAAAAGTGTCCCGGAACTGAGGGCGCAGCTCTTAGACGAAAGCCTGTCACTGTTCGACCGCTACAGAGCTATGTTTGCCCTGAGGAATCTTGGGACTGAAGAGGCTGTTCTGGCTCTTGGAGATGGTGAGAAAGATTTGATGCTAGGTCACATCAAGACAGTTTGAACAACAAAAATTTCAGATTTTTGGAAGTCACTTATGTTCACCAATGATCAGGAATACCATTAAACAGTAATATTGCGAAATATTGTTGCAATTTAAAGGGTTAGTTCACCCAGAAACCTTCTTTTAGATGAAATACGAAATGTTTCCTACCCTCCATAGACTTTAATGTCATTGCAACTTTCAAGGCCCAGAAAGGTAGTAAAGACATCGTTAAAAATAGTCCATGTGACTACAGTGGTTCAAACTTAATGTTATGAAGCAATGAGAATACTTCTTGTGCACAAACCCCACCCCCCAAAATAATGACTTTATTCAACAATCTCATCTCTTCCACATCATTTACTCTATGTCAGAGTTGGAGAATGATGTGGAAGAGAAGAGATGTTGAACCACTGTAGTCAAATGGGCCAGAAATCTCTGATTTCATCAAAAATATCATTTTTGTTTTGAAGATGAACGAATGTCTTACAGGTTTGGAATGACACGAGGGTGAGTAATTAATAACAATAATTTGGGGTGAATTAACCCTTTAACCCTAAAATTACTCGTTTCTATATATTTTTTTTTGCGTTGTAAAAGCTGGATTTGCAACCTGCATTTTCTGCATCATTACTCCAGTCTTCAGTCTCATGATCCTCATGAAATCTTGCTGCTCAAGAAACTTGTCATCAATGTTGAAAACGGTTTAATTCGATACGCTTTCTCAGGATTTTTTGAAGAGAGAACAGCATTAATTTGAATTAGAAATTGCATTGTCATTGCATCTTTGATGGAAAAAAATATATAATTTGTGATAATTTTTTTCAAAAATGTATTTTAGGTCTTCAGTGCAGCAGTGCCTTGTTCCGCCATGAGATCGGTTACGTGTTGGGTCAGATCCAACACGAGGCCAGCATCCCTCAGCTGCAGGCAGCTTTGGAGAAGACGGATGAGAGCGCCATGGTCAGACACGAGTGTGCCGAAGCGCTGGGCTCCATCGGGAAGGAGGCATGCTTAAAGATCCTAGAGCGCTATAGGAAGGACCAGGAGCGGGTGGTGAAGGAGAGTTGTGAGGTGGCGCTGGACATGCTGGAGTATGAGAACAGCTCGCAGTTCCAGTACGCAGATGGACTGCTCAGACTGCAAAGCGCTCAGTGAAACCTCTCCCACAAACGTTAATGTTACACAGCTCGATCCATATTTCAAACTGAATGTTTTTCAATTATTTAATAAACAATGGTTCTTCAGATACATCTAAAAAATGACTTCCTTGAAAATGTTGGAAGACCTTTACATAATAAAAGCATTCATTTCAAGTTTCAAGTTTGTATTGATTTATATAGCACGTTTAAAAATTGCATAGTGCTGAACAATAGACAAGATGGAGAACAAGGACAAACCACGCATTCATGACAAAATATCACAATTAAAATCTAAAGAAAAAAATGGGTTTTAAGAGAGGATTTAAATACAGTTAGAGATTGAGCCGTTCTGATAAAAACCGGAAGGCTGTTCCACATCCTAAAAAAACTGTGATCTGGGGACAGACAGAAGTCTCTGATCACCAGACCTCAGGTGGATAGAGTAGCTCAGACAAATAGCTCGGTGCCAGATTATTTATGGATTTAAAAACAAAGAGAAGAATTTTAAACTCAATTCTAAAATGCACAGGTAGCCAATGCAGTGATTTTAAGAGAGGTGAAACATGATCAAATTACGCTTTCTTTTGAGAACTTTGCCGCAGCATTCTGTACATTTTACCACGGATGCTTATGTCTGTCTTGTTCCGTCTTTAAGCTTTAACAATGCGTCATAAATATTTGTGATATCGCTTATTAAGTTTCTTATCATCAGTAAGGTCATCTTGACTAATGTTAAATCCTCCACTCATGAGCAGGGGTGATTAGCACAGCTAAGAGACATACATAACAGTATGTTCTGACTAACTAATCCACACAGCGGTCTATCTCATTTAATAAGAGTCTTCTTTAAAAAAGCACATGGAATTACAATCCAAATGCTCTAATCCATAATTGATCATCCCTCTTTAGCATATTAAACAATTACTGTAAACAAACAGAAATGTGAATCATTTCACTGATTACTTTTGTATCTATATCAATTTTATATGTGCATAATTAAACAAACTTAAAAAAATAAAAGAAGTTAGCCAGTTGTTGCGCAGTTTCATTTTGGTAAACTGCTAATTTACAGATGATAGTGTGGGTGGAGGGTGACATATCTGGATTGTTGTGGTCAGCAAAGGCTCTGAAAATGTTTAAGCCTTATTTGAGCTTAGGGGAGGAGAGAAGACCACGTACTGAAAAAAAGGCAGGACCAAGCCACAGGAGAAACACTAAAAGTAACACAAAGCAGAGAAACACAGCAGTCTGGACAAAACTTGCAAACATGCTACACCCTTTAATGATTGGTATTATCACGGTTAATACCTCCATGACCATTGCATACTGGATCTTCATTCTGACAGAAGCCTTTCACAAGAAGACTGATGATGAACCCGAAAAAGTCAGCCCTGCTTAGCCAACACACCATGCGTGTAGTTGTGTATAGAGAAGGTTAGGGTGGACTTTTGTCACATTTATATATATTTTAGAAAACTTGGAAAGAAGAACAAATCTGACATGAGTAAATATTCCATGACTTCAACTCTCCAAGGACTGGTTTACCTTCAGGTAACATATTCAGTTTGTTTGTTTTATTCTGCACAAAAGTGGGGGGACATTATTAATTAAATATCAAAACAGTTTTATATTGTTGTGTGTTAACATTTTTCCTGATGTTTAATTATTTTATTACAGTTTCTTTTTCTGAAAAATGACACTGCCATTTAACAAAAAAAAAGAAAAAAGTTGGGGTCGCTAAGATTTTAAAAAATGTTTTTGAAAGAAGTCTCTTATTTAAATAAAATAAATTAAAAAAAAATGATGGCAATCATTATTCGAGTCTTCAGTGTCACATGATCAAGTTTTTTTTTAATATATATTATTATATATATATTATATTATTATTATTATTATTATTAATCAATGTTGAAAACTGTTTGGATTTTTTGGATACTGTCATACTTTTTTCAGGATTCTTTAATGAATTGAAAGTTCAAAAGAATGACATCTATTTGAAATCAATTTAAAACTCTTTGCTGCCACTTTCAATTTAATGCATCCTTGCAAAATAGAAGTATTGATAATTATAATAAAAAATCTTACTGACGTTAAAAATAAAAGTGAATGTTCTAATGTTCTTTTAATTTCATATTAAGTATTTTATTGGAAATGAAAAACATCTCCAAAATCATTGTAAAAACATGAATCCTATGTTGTCGAAAAGGTTAACATGTTAATTTAACAATATTGAACTATAAAAAATGTTTCCCTAGTCATGATCAATAGCCTTGGTAGAGTCCAAACCTTAAGATATATGTGTATATATATATATATATATATATATATATATATATATATATATATATATATATATATATATATATATATATATATATATATATATATATATAACGAATTTAAAACAATAAACCTACCCCAAGTCGATCACTTTTTTTGGTGTAGCTAATCTCTGTAACAACAACATACTTAAAGTAACGTGACAGAGAGATGAGTAATATCAGATCATGTGTCTCAGAGGATCAGATCTGTCTGGGTCAGTGTCTCAAAAAGAAAAGCTCTTCCTCTGTCAGTCAGTCAGTCAGTCAGTCAGTCAGAGACTTGTGCAGCATCACGCTCTGAGAGAACGCCAACACAGCTGAAATTAGACATGGAGCCCATATTGATTGGCATAATGACCGTCAACACAAGTTTAACTGTTGTATACTGGAACTTTCTTATGAGTCAGGTTTTCTGCAAGAAGATCAAGGATGCACCCAAACCTGTGGAAATGCCGGTCTAAGTGAGTAGCACGGATGTTATTAGTCAATGGGCTCAGTGTCACGACCTGTTAGATACTATCCTTAGTCTGGGGTCAATACTTGTATTCCACAAAGACGCATTCAATTCTAATTCAAAAATGATAGTAAAGATATTTATAATCTTACAAAGGATTTATATTTCAAATAAAAAGAAAAAATTAAGCAGCCCAGCTGTTTTCAAATGATGATAATAAGAAATGATTCTTGATCACTAAATCAGAATATTAGAATGATTTCTGAATAATTATGTGAAGACTGGAGAAATGATGTGAAAAAATCATCTTTGCCATCAGAGGAATTTAAATATATTAATTGTAAATATATTTCAGAATATCACCGTTTTTACTTTATTTTTTGATCAAATAAATGCAGCCTTGGTGAGCATAAGACAATAACAAATCTTTTGAATGGTAATGCATGTTTTATCACTGTTGCTGCGTAAGGCTAAAAGCTTCAACAAACAGAAAAGTTTTTATACTGTCTTACATGTCTGTAAATCCTTGCTGAGCTTTGTAACTACTAATCTTTAATAACTACTATTAATTTAGTATTTAATCATTTATATCATTTATAAGTGATATACTAGTTCATGAAGGCTGGAAATGAAAAACGAGGATTTAAAAGAGGATGTGGTGCTGGTCTTTCAAAAGTCACTCTCAATCTGTCTGTCTATGAGCCTATAAAAACAGTCTTCATGTATTTTACAACACCCCAGCTTGTGATTCTTACTAAGTGGGGGTCATTTTTTAAGAATCTTTACCTATGTCTGAGATCCTTGCACCTTTCACCTCTCGAGACTGCAGGTAGTTTGCTGTTCTGGAAAATGGTGGAGCTTGAGACTAAAGGGTTTCTGCTTAATTCTTTTAAATTATTTGCAGTTAACATGTGTCTTTAATTTCTTCTCCATGTTTTTGTCTGGCCCTGCTGACCCAATGAGCATCTCACTGTCCAATGGTCATGTCTTAACTGCAATTTAACTGCAACATCCTTCTCATGAGCATTTAAAAATTTTTGACTTTTCAGTCAGAGTTAAATCTCTTTTTTGGCTTATTTTATCTGTATGAGAAATATAACCTGAATATAAGGATTTTTTATAACACTTATAAATGATTAAATACAAAATGAATAGCTATTCAGATTAATGTTGTTTGGAATTGTAAATGTGCCCGGAAAAAAATGTGATCGGAAAATCAATGTGCCTAATAATTCTGTATTCTCATCCACAGGAAGTATAACTAATTGGAATAATTATGGCACGGTACATTTTTGTTTTAGTATAACCTTTAATTGGTGTAAAATGCCATTTAATCCCTCTTAAAAAACACACTCAAATTAAATATATTTGTATTGCACTTTTCACAATACATATTGTGTCAAAGCAGCTTCAGATAATGCAACACACTCCTTCTCGAGAGTGCATCTCAGACAGGATTAGGTGGATTACAGAATAGCTAACCCTTGATTAAAAGCTTTCACCTTCATGAAAGACAGCTGCCATTATCAGCTATGGAATATCAGAGTCAGCGTGACGTCAGCCAAAGGATTAAACTGGGATTAAGGGAATCATATCAGGCTATGTCACAGCACATTCACTGGCCTTAACAATAGAATAATGAACTCTGGTCATATTAGCTCATATCTTCATCTGAAGACATAACATTTCTTTTCCCACACAGATTAAGAACTTGGTTGTGACGACCTGACGATGAAGAGGAAGAGGAAGAACCAAAGTCTTTGGGAGGGAAGGAAGGAGGGATGAGGAAGACAATACGATCAAAGGAGGAACCAACTACATTTGACCCAGAAGTGGACGGACAGAAATTCTGCCAGGATTTAAATCCATGTAGCCTATTTGACTCATGAGGTTACTGAATTCATTTTTGAACAATCCTCTCTATCTATCTATCTATCTATCTTTCTTTCATCTATTAGTCTGTCTCCCCAAGCCCCAAATCTCTTGCTCAGTCTCCCTAGTGTACAAAATTGTATCTTTCTTTGTAAGTGCTGCTCATTTCCACCTGTTGTAATTTACCAAAAAATACAAATCTTCTGATGGACTTTGAAGTCTGACTCTGCAGTTTTTTATTATTATTATTATATATATTTTCTAGATTTAGCCAAATAGATGTCAATATCTATCTGTCTCATTCCCTTAATAATAAATAAATACAACATAGAGAATAGGCTCAGCTGTTTACATGGCAATTGTCATCCTCACTGACGCGGATTAGCATGATTAGCATGCGCGACTTCAACACAGACAGAGGGTGCTGTGTGCTCACCATTCAGGACATAACATTTGTTCTCTAAAGTTTATGAAGTACAAATCTTTTTTAAGAGTACATCATGTGATCAACGTACGTGACCATATGCTAGTGGTTACATTGTTGTTCCAAGTTGTTACCTACTTGATCTACTTTGGTTGGTGTAATATAACGATTTCAGGCTGATTCAGACATTTTAAGATAATAAGATAATATTTATACCGCAACCACATAAAACACGTTTGTAACAGATTTGGTTCGGTTCAGAAAATGAATTATCGTCATTGCTTAATAAATCGGAGTTGTAACATGGCCAAGTTACAATTTGTTTTCACTGATGTACCTGTCTCAGCTTTGGTGGGGCATCCCATCCCCTCGTTTTTTCAGCCAATCAAATGATTTGCTTCTTGTACTTTCGTCCTGGCCGTCGAAATGGATACAAATAGCAAAGAGTTTGCTAAAATATTGGTGGGGACTATTTTGTCATCTTAAAATATAGATTGGGTCTAGTACCTAGTACTTGTACCCCTAAACCTATGCCCATGGATTCCACTGAACATACCAACAGGTGTTGAGACGTGGAATAGAAAAAAAAAACCCTAAATCCTGGCTCAAGGCTTCTCCTTATGCCACTAAGCACATTAGCTTGATTGTTTTCTACTGTTAAATAACTTGAGCTCTGGGGGAAGTCTTGTCACAGTCACTACAGAAGATTAAGTCATTCAGAGAAACTATCATTCCATGACATCTTTTGTCGTGATTTTGGGAATATGCAACGAGAAGGAAGACAGCTGAGGAGCATTCAGCATCAGAAAGAGAGAGAGAAAGAGGGCTAGTCTCTGTCAATGAGGGAAAGAAGCTTTGTGGGGTACGTACACAACATATCTGACCATAAACATGGCTGAAAAAGAGATTCACATGTAGCCTACTGTCTCTTACACTACTCAAACCCTAATCTTAACCTAACCAAAAATTAGTTAGCATTATGTGCTGTTAAAGTATGAACTGTTACATTTCAAATTATCTAAATTTCTCTTTTTGGGGGGGTAATGAAATTAAAACTTTTATTCAGCAAGGATGCATTAAAAAGTGAGACAATTTTCATTTCACTTTACTGTTTTCAACATCGACTATGAAAATATTTATTGAGTGCCAAATCAAATCAAGAGTGGAGTAATAATGCTAAAAATTTAGCTTTGAAATTCATTTCATTTTGAAATATATTACAATAAAAAAGTCAATTTTAAATTGTTACAATATTTCACATTTCAGTTTTACTGTATTTCTGATCAAATAAATGCAGCCTTAGTTAGCATAAGACGTTAAAACATTAAAAACATAATATTAAATAAATATACTGAATTTATAATGATGTTTACCTATCGTTTTCTTCCAGATCATCAGAAAATGAATGAAAACCGATGAACTGTTGTTATATTGTTAAACTTAAAGACACAGTGGAGTAAACAGCAATATTTATGGATTTAGCTAAGAACAAAAGTCTTGATGACGAGGACTTATTCAAGAACTACAAACCCACAGGAAATGATCCTCTCACTCTACCCAAGCATGTAATATATCTGCTGTTGGCTGTAAGTGTGACAGGCGTCACTCTGTTCGCCATAATAAGACACCTCATCAAAGATCTCATCCATGATCTGGCAGGTATGTGACAAATGTCCACTGTCCCTTTCCACTTAAAGAATTACAAATCCTCTTTTACTGTTATCTGGCTAGTTTTCAATGAGATGCATGACTTTGTGTTCCTTGAATACACTTGACTGCTTTGCCAAAAACATAAACCAGCCAAAGAGAGTTTGCTGGTCTTAGCTCTTCTTGGAAACAACTCCTTTCAGAACTTATTTCAACCGCTAGCCGTCAATGTTACATACCGGACCTTTAAGTCTTTGTTTGCAAAGCTCAAACTTGGCACTAACAAGGTCATTGGTTCAATTCCCAGGGAAAGAATAATACATTGTTTACCTTGCAAATGGAAGTTGCTTTGGATAAAGTATCTATTATTGTATTATGTAAGACAGTCACAAACTAGGTTGGTTGAATCTGTTTACAATTAGTTATTCCTGAGACTTGATGATCGTAATATCTGTCAACATCCCCAAAAGCATGTGAAGAAATCTATCAGCATAACATGAGACTGAATGCTCTTAGATGTCCTGTAGATTACCTGTTTGGAGAGCAGCCTATGGAAGAACTGGAGATTCCCTGGGAGAGACAACGTAGGTTCAGGGAAGACTGGATTCCAGAAGCAATGCCTGAGCTGGAGGCCATGGTGAATGAAGAGCTAGAACTCATGGAGGACACTGAAGACTTGCCAGCCATCTGGGTTACATCAGACAAACTTAAGCCTTGTGCCCCATCCTCCATTCAAATAGGCTAAGTGTTAGCAACAGCTAGCATGAAAACAAGACTCAGCATTTTTCATCTGATTACTCTCACCAGAGAGCTTAAATCTTCTTTTTTTTCCCCTCATGGAATTGTTTGGTATAGTTTTCTGTCCTATAATGACATACTTTCTACTGAAATGTGAAGTTGGCATCAAATAAAATTTGAAATGAAGACAGTTTGCTAGTCAGCAGCATGTGGTATGGGGGGCGGGCATTGATCATTGTAGAGAGAGTTTGATTGGACAAAAATCTGCCTTGTGCAGGATGAGTCATCAATATATTTACCATGGAAGAGAAACACTGTCATTTTTAATATTTATATCTGCTCAAAGTGACAATTTATCAATATTTAATATAAAACCTCAAAGCAAATATGAACTAATAGTTACAGCAAAACCTTTTCCAATTTTTTGGCATGTTGCACTATATTTTATTATTCTCAATAGACGCCTTTTATCAGTTTAGACTGGCATGACTTCTGTTCTGTGTAAGCCTGGAAAGTAAATATTTTGCCTTTACAACATAATGTAACACTGTCAATGGGAGATTATCTATCAATAATCACACACACTTACTCTGTAAGTGACATCTGTGATCTCTCTAATGTATTTTGCACTTTGGACACCAAGAATCCTTCACATATTTACAGACGACTGCGAGGGACACAGCAGTGTGTGCTGACTGTAAATTCACCATGTTCCATCCACAGAATATTGTTGCTTTCTTAATACTCTTTGTCTCCATTTGTCAAGCTGGTGAGTGATTTTTGTCTTTCTTTGTTATAATCTGAGCTTTTCAATGTACTAAAGTTTATTGTGATTTAGCTCACTAAATCTATTCAGTGTAAAACCTCATTTGATTTAATATATAAAAGCTGAATAGAAAAACCTTCACAGGGTGAAATATGGAGAAAAAAGCTTTAAGTGATACAATGTTACCCAGGTGGACAACGGGCAACGTCAGACACATCTAAGATCACACTACAGCCGTGGCTGGTGGGACTGGCAGCTGTCGTTGGGTTCCTCTTTATCGTCTTCGTCCTCCTCATCGTGCAAAGACTCTTTTTCAAGAAAGACAAGTGAGTAGTGACCTGAAATGGTTCAGGAAAATATATACAGTACATGAGTCATGATGAAAAAAAAGCTACATAGATCATAATACCTGATTCTTCTTTAGATGTAACGTTTGACAGTACAGTCAGTTTTGTTTAATTTAAAAGGAAAAGCTTGATACTCATTTTAAAGGTTTAAAATGGCGATAATCTTCTGGCAGTTACAAACATTTGTTTAGTTATTGAATAACATGATGGGGATGAGGAGTTTATGGTTTTTTAAATTGTTTTATGACTACACTTACAGTCAAGGCCACATTCAGACAACTGATAGACAAGACCAGCCATGATGACACACCTAAAGCCATAAACTAATATATAACATTTACAGCGTACATGTTGACTATTTTTATATTTTTAAAAAAGTATTTCATTATTGTGTATCTCCCATTACAGAGACGAGTTTGAGGAAAAAGAGGAAAAGCATCAATTTTACGACAACCTCGCGGCTGATGTGGAGGCAAATGAGGAGACCAAGCAGACCAGTTTCTGAGAACAACCTATGATCACAGCCCTGCGGGACAAAATCTGCCAATCTCTGGAAATTATGCCATCACAACGTGAAGAGTAATTCTTACATAATTATGTATTATCTTACGTAATGTATCATATCATTTTGTTTTTGTCTTCGTAAGAGTCGTTCCTTACATCATCCACTAGATGGAGCAGCCTTCACTTACTCACAGATTTAGCCTAGAGGGTTAAAATCAATACCTAAAAGGGTTAAAAACCTAAAAGGGTTAAAATAAAGTGGTGCCCTACAGTCTTTTTTTCCTGGTCATATTCCCAATGTAAGTTTTTCTAGTATGGTGTAACTGTAACTGAAATACCTAAATCTGAAACCTTCATTAGAGTAGAGAAACCTTTGGAATAGAAGAGCAGATGCTCAGTGTGTCACGTGGTGCACATAATGCTCCGATTAACTGGCTTTTGACTCGAATGACAGTTCTGGGTTGGTTGGGCATGTATGCTAAATGGACACGGGTATGAGATCCATTACTCATTTTGAGTGGCAGTTTGGACATGTTAAATGCTTCCAGTGAAATGATGTAACACCGTTTTGCTTTTGGAACCATTTGCTCATCCCGTGGGATTATGCGATGAAAATATCATTTGCTGAAAAAATGTCCAGGTGTTCAATTGTGTTAATGGCGGAGGTTATACTTGTGTTTAAAGACCTTGGTCAGGCGTTACCTAAATGAACAATCTGTGATTAGCTGATGTGTTAATTATGATGCAATAAACTATCTAAAATAACAACATATGCTTTTTATATGGATATGGTGACTGCTTTAATGCTTATGATTACATAAAAGGTAATCTTTAGGTTAAAAGGGACCTCTTGCAGTGAGTTTACGCTAACTTTATCATAGCATTTTAATTAATAGGCTCTGATCCTGCTGTCCTGAGCTTATTTCTCAAGGTTTCCCATACATGGGAAACAGTTTAGCAGAAACCGTACTGATGAGTGACAGTAACTAAGCCTACAGCCAGCAGCAATAAGTGAAGCTTTAAACCAGAGCGAGAAGGAAAGACAAGACTTCAGTTCAGTCTCCTCTTTAAAGTCTCATTCTCATTTCACTGCTGCCTTGAAATTTTTATTTTTTTGTTTTTATTCTGGCTCCTGAGCGATGTCATCTTTGGTCCATGCATTAGCCAGTGACAAGTGAATTATTCTTTCTTTTCTAGCATTCATTACTGCAAAGTTAAATGACAAAACCTCAAATAAAAACATTCTGGAAGCCAAAGAGAAAGAGATACTGATGAAACAACCTTAAGTTAATCAGTTGAGCTCTGCCGAACTGCTTTCAGTCGTTTTCTTTTTTCCTGAATCAAACCTAATTCAATATACACTACCCTTCAATAGTTTTAGGCCAGTAAGATTTTTAAAATGCCTCTAATGTTCACCAAGGCTGCTTTGATCAAAAATACAGTAAAAAAAAAACAGTAATATTGTTCATATTTTTATCAGTGTAAATGACCCTGTACATCAATGATTATTTTAATAGTTTTGTGTAAATGTATAAAGTATGTAAATATTGCTTACAAACAGACAATGGTGCAAGCAACACCAAGGTCGGTTTGATCCCCATGGAATGCATGAACTGATAAAATAAACTATAGTGTGAATGCAAAATAAGTTTCTTTGGACAAAAAAAAAAAAACATCCCATATGCAAGTTAAAAATGTAATATACAATGTAAAAAACTCTCACACACACTTGTGCCTGCGAGAAGCAGGGGTCACGTTCATACTGCACAGGCACGCTCTCAATCCCAGAGTCTCTGTATAGCGGAGTGACCTGATTGTGATCGTGTTGCAGAGAAGGGAGTCCTCGGGGAGTTGCAGTCCTTTGTTAAGACATCTGGAGCCCATTACTGCCGCATGCTTTTACAAGGACTTCACATCGCATACTGTAAATCGAGATATTAAACTCATAAGCACAGAGAGAAACTAAGGAGAGAGAAATCACTTTGAACCTTCAAGTCTAAATAGATATAATCAAAACAACCACAATTCTACCTTCTGCTGCTCTCAATGTGCAGGACAAAGAATAGACCACCCTCAGCCTGTACCTGTAATATCAATACATGTTATAAGCCCAGATCCATTTAAAAACACTTATATATTATAAATATAAATATGTAAAAATTAAATGTAAAATTTCTGTTTGAGTACTAATAGACTTGGCATTGATAATACATTTATATATATATATATATATATATATATATATATATATATATATATGTATATTTCAAATGCTACCAGACATTATTTATTTATTTAAAAGCAATATTCTGTAATATATATATATATATATAAATGAGTGCGAGTAATATCCTGGAGTGATTCTCACATTGATGCAAATGCAGTAGAAAAAAATAAAAGAATAAACGCACTACTAGATAACCATATTAAATGAAAACATTTTAGAAAAATCTATATACCTAACCTTATTTTTCTATCGAAAGGAAAGCGTGCAACCATACTTTAGTTCTCGGAAGCATGGACAGTGTCTGGATGTTTGTTAAAAGTCTATCTCAGCAAAAGTATTTCCAACATCTTGCTTTTTTAAACTTTTAACCTAAAAACGAAAAAGAAATTCCCCGGAGTATTGAATCACATCCAAACGAGCAATAAGTTGCTGGCTGCAGTTCACTTAACAGCCACCGGTGTCACTATTAACAAAGGTTTCTGAATTCTACATATAGCCCCTTTAAACTTTACTTTGCTATCAACTTAGTAACAGTGAATCACCCTGTGGTACCTATTAACATGTTTACAATGATAGCATGTTTACAGAAAAGCACATTTGTTTTCCTCTATATACGTTTACATCCCTGACCTCAACTTTATAGTTTAGACTAGAGGCTCTGTGTTGGTGCGCATGGCAGTGTTGGTGTCCTCATCGTTCGGCCAACATCAGCTCAGCCTGTAATTAAAATGTTTCTTTAGAGACTCGTGAATCAAGCTAGGTTTCCTCTTGCCTGAGAGCTGCAGTTCAGGCAACTCCCGAGGATGCTGTTTTCTTTGGAGGGGAGAACTGTAGTTTCAGACCGATCTGGGAGAAGTCTGGCCCAGGCTTTGGGGAGTTGGGCTGTTAGCGGCTCACTCTATGAGTAAAGGTCATAAAAAAGTGTCACACCGGGCACCACATCAAGGCTCTTTTGCTCACAGCCACTTGCTTTTGAAGCTTTTTGTTGTTACATCATAGGCCGATATGCGACTGTCTTTCTGAGGCCCTGTTTACACGAGAACGCTCGCGGGTGAAAACGTAAAAATATTTTATCGGATGTGCCTTTCGTTTACACAGCGACGGTGTTTTTGGGGCTTAAAAACGCAAAAAAAAAAAAGTGAAACCACCCTCCTGAGTGGAAATCTAAGTGAATCACTGATTCATTTAATCAACCGATTCACTGATTCATGCAGAAAAAAACAGTCATGAATTCATTCACTCAGACAAATCATTCAAAAACGCCGATTCATTCATAAACATTGATTTGCATTCTTTCTTAAATTATTTTCTTTGGCAAGAAGAGTCTAAAATTTAAGTTACTCAGTATCGAGTTCTGTTTATCGAACTGTTATAGAATATCACACACATACACACTGTATGAGTCAGATGTCTATGAGTTGGTTTTCGAACAAAATCACACAGGTTTGTCATTTGCTGTCCAAAAGCTAGCGTTTCATTGAAATACTGAAGTTGAACAGGTACCTCTGGTTAGTGTCTGTTATGGAATTTGACTCCCATTCCGCAGTGAGCTCATGAGGGGCTCCTGGCGAGGTTCACGTGAAGCTTTCAACAAGTGCTATTGCACTCGTTCACCCCCTTCATATGTTTAAAGAAAAAGGACCTTGAGCTGGCTTGTGCTATTTTGAACCATTAAAATGAAATAAAACTTGACTTCCTTTCCAGAGCTGAAATTATACTTTTCCAAAAGCGGCTCCAACAATCTTGTATCTGGGGTAAATGGATTGAGGGATGATTAGAGTCAGGTGTGTTACGCTCCTCGGCCAAGTTGAACTGAAAACAAACCTCTAACCGCAAGTGTTCAGTTTGCTCTTTCATTCTCTCTTCCAAGTCTCCTGTTTTATGCAGCTCGTACTCACGGAATTAAAACTGTCATTTAAAATGTTTGGTGATCCAAAGTTTGTTCTGCCTTGAAATGAGTCATCCTCTTCCAGCGTATCTGCCATTGAGTGTCGGTTACAGTGACATACAGTAAGATTTGGCATGAAAAATATGTCTAAAGCAAGTAAAGTATGCTGATATTAGTATGTGATTACTAATTTATCTTATATTCAGTTGAATTGACCAAAATTTACCCAAAATGTTACTCACCAAATACAGAGCGATATACAATATTGAATGCCACGTCTTGGAAACATCTTTCCCTTTTCTGGCTCTGCAATGGTGATGGCGAAAGAGCTTCGGCTGAGCTAAAATTAGCTTGTCCTGAGGCACAAGGGCTGTATTCGCCTGGGTCCACGTTGAGGGATGATCTACAAATGAACAGCGAATAGGTATACATCCAACACACACAAAGCAATGACTCCAAAACACTGATAATCAAGACCAATCTACATAAACATTCAAAACACACCAAGAAACTTCAGCAGACTGCGCGTCTAATCGGTTAGAAAAGAAAACACAAAGTCACCTCATTTCTGAGTTGTAGCATAGCTTTGTTTATTTTTTATTTCATTTTAATTTTATTTATTTTTTTGCATAGGGAAACATACTCACTTCCAGTACTGTATTCATGAGCGATTTTCTTTTTTTTTTTTGCGAACAGCGATGGCTGAATACAATGTTATAATGAAATATTGTTAAAGCTGTAATTTCCCCCTCACACCAGTTCAAAAACACATGGCAAATTTAGTTTGTTGTGCATGAGAAAAACGAAAAAGTCTTTTCCCATTCGTTTCAAAACCGACATACCGACTTTTGCTGATAGATTACAATTTAGCGAGGTTCTCGGAGAAACAAAGACGAATAACAAAACTCCTATTGCTTTCCAAAAGAACATGGAAGCATGTCAAGTTGTGAATGTGTCTGAACTAAATGTCCACATGCCCCTTCCTGGTGTGAAGTGTGTTTATCTGTGCAGCAAGCAAGCGTTTAATGAGTAACTACTATGGTAATATTTGTAAAGAATAATGTGATTAAAAAAAAAGAGGAAGGAAAAACTAACAAAAACCTCGAAATTTAACACTGCATTAGAATGCTCTCTGAAAAACATTTCAACCTTTGTCCTTTCAACTCAAAGCGTCCAAAGATAGAGAAAACAGCATGCTTAAAAACAAACAAAACAACAACAACAACAGAAATATTTATAGAAATTAAACCATGATTCATTTAAAACAAAACAATTGTTCTAATGGGGGAGAGGGCACCCTGAAATGTTGATGCGTGATTGTTTTGTGGGGTCTCAAAAATTCAGGAGTAAGCGGTACGTCAGAGTGTTTTTGGCAATTCATTTGTAAATGACTTATCAAAATATTGCATAAATTGCAAAGCCCACAAATGGCTTTTCTATCCTATGAACAGAGACATGACTTAATAGGTATTCTTCACCCCGTTTGAGCCATTTCAACCTTAGGGCCAGATTTAGTAAAGCCCTTAACACACGCTAACATTCTCAGCATCGTTAGACTGTACTAACCTCGAACAATATGTTGCAGCACTCGGAGGTTGTGTTATTGAGAGGCTTTGGCAAATCTGGCCCCTTGGTTGGACAACAGCGTACAAAAAAAAAACAAAAAAACGTTTGATAAACAAAAGCTGTATCCAATCAAGGCTAACACTGCAGAGATGATGTCAGCAATACAGCGAAAACCCACATAACAGCTCACGGTTTACAAAGAACACATGGGTGAGGAAAAGAAACCAGAGAAAAACGATACATGACAGGCACTGCATGTTAAAATTGTGTTTTTAACCCATTTTGGCATTTATACCAATGAATATACCTTAGATTTGAATTGCTGGTTTGCTAGGAGTGAAAAAGGGAGCGTAGAAATAATTAGCCATTCTACAGTTAAGGATGGGTCTTCATTCATATTTATCTGCTATAGAACTGTACACCTAAAACTCACACTAAAACCCTCATTCACCCCCACAGCTCAATCAGCAACACGAGTATGTTTGAGTGTTTGAATTGCATACTTTGAATGGGAAAATGTCAGTATAATCAATGACCTCTCATGTCTGAACATCTCGGGGGTGACAGTTTTAGACCTGGGCAAAGAAGAATTATATAATGCTGCATTCATGTCATGTCAGAATTACAGCAATAATATATATTATATACAATATATACTGTATACTATCGTTCAAAAGTTTGGGCTTGGTACGTTTTTAACTTTAACCCTCTGGGCTTCTTCGTAAATGGGTTACACTTAGCTTCCTCCCGGTCAAAAACGGACGAAGCCTTAAAATTTAACTTTACTTTTTCCCAGGATAACCGTTCAAATATATTTTTGTTCTATAATATTTTCTGATTATTATTTAGAATTTTCAGAGTTTTTTATGATACTTTGCTTTAATTATATAATTTTTAAGAGCTATTTTTTTCATTAGAATTAATATATATATTTTTATTTTATTTTTATTTTTATTTTTTTTCAATAAATGCAACAATTCACATCAAAATAGAGTGCCAGCTTAATAAAAAAAAATGTTCCAGTAGAAGAGCGCCACCTTGTGGCTTTAAAACATAGTTAAATGTGTGCAATGTCCTGCACAGCCTGTAGGCTGCCCATAGCTTCCTATGTAAATACATAGAAAAGCTTTTTGATTCCTGTTCTTGTTTTAGACATGATTTCTCTATCTTATTCGTTTTTTTTAATTTAGATATACATTTAGATATTCTAAAAGACAACTAATTAATTTTTTTATCAATTTTTTTTAGATAAGTGTATCAGGTTTTGCATTATGATTACAATCAAACAATATCATTTGGTTAGAAAGGAAACACAATGCAAACATTTTTGTTACTCAGTATTTGATCATTCAAATAATTGAACAAAATAAGGGATGGTTAGTGATAATTCAAAACACTTTACATATATTTTGCAATAAATTGGTATTTTTTATAATTTTTTTATTCAATAAGTAATAAAAACTTCATAAGAGAACAGCAATTATGATCGAACAGAAATAAACATAAAATAATGCTAATTAAGTTAATTTTCTCTCTCTGTGTGTGTGTGTGTGTGTGTGTGTGTGTGTGTACACGCTTTTGAGCAAGAGTCTCTTTTGTATTATTTATTTATTTATTTATTTTTGCATACTCTCAAAATTTGCTGCAGTCTTACTAGTGAATCTCTCTCTCTCTCTCTCTTTCTCTCTCTCTCTCTCTGTGTGTACGTGTGTGCGCACGCGTGCGTGTGTGTGCATTTGAGCAAGATTTTTTTTTTCATTTGTTGATTTCATTTTGCATATTCTCAAAATTTGCTGTTGCAGTCTTCCCAGTGAATCAATCTCTCTCTCTCTCTCTCTCTCTCTCTCTCTCTCTCTCTCTCTCTCTTTCTCTCTCTCTCTCTCTGTGTGTGTGTGTGTGCGTGCGTGCGTGGCAATTATTTTTTTTTAATTTGTTGATTTTATTTTGCATATTCTCAAAATTTGCTGTTGCTGTCTTTGAATCTCTCTCTCTCTCTCTCTCTCTCTCTCTCTCTCTCTCTCTGTGTGTGTGTGTGTGTGTGTGTGTGTGTGTGTGTGTGTGTGTGTTCGTGTGTGCATTTGAGCAAGATTTTTTTTTTTTTCATTTGTAAATTTGCAAATTTTCTGTTACGGTCTTACCAGTGAATCTCTCTATCTCTCTATGTGTGTGTGTGTGTGTGTGCGTGTTTGTGTGTGTGTGTGTGTGCGTGCGTGCGTGTGTGTGCGTGTGTGTCTGTGTTCGCATTTGAGAAAGATTTTTTTTTCATTTGTTGATTTTATTTTGCATATTCTACAAATTTGCTGTTATAGTCTTGCCAGTTTATCTGTGTATGTGTGTGTGTTTGTGCGTGTGGGTGTGTGTGTGTGTGGGGGGGGTGGTCTTATTTGCACTCTTGATATTTTAGAGTGTCACCCCTTCATTGCTGTACACTTTTTTTCGGCACAGTTGCTGATTTGTAGCTTGTACCACCAAAAGTTTCTCTGAGTTTTCCTGTTTTTTCGTGTTTCCCATTCATTTCCTATGTCGGTCATTTTTGACCGGGAGGAAGCTAAGTGTGACTTTTTTTTTTACGACCCTTTAACAAATGAGAATCATCTCCTTGATTTTTTTGTGTGTTCATATAGGTAATACAACAAAAGTCACCAAGTTTCAGCCCCATCCGATCAAGCAAAAAAATTAAACATTTCAAAACGTAACAGTTTTCGGTCATTTTTGACCGAAGAAGCCCAGAGGGTTAAAGGGATACTTCACTTTTTTTGGAAATAGACTAATTTTACAACTCCCTCAGAGTTATAACATTTGAGTTTTCCCACTGACTTCCATAGTAGGAAAAAATATATACTATGTAAGTCAATGGGACCAGAAACTGTCTGGTTACTGATATTCTTCTAAATATCAGAAAATTAGCTGAATGGATTCGAAAACGGTAAAACCCAACTTTTTTAACTCAGGGGGAGTTGTAAAATGAGCCTATTTCCAAAAAAAAGTGGAGTATCCCTTTAAGTCTCTTTTAAATGCGAAAAATACAGCAAAAACTGCTTTCTGTTTAATATAGTTTAAAATGTTTTTTTTTTATATAATGGCAAAGCTGAATTTTCAGAAATCATTCAATCACCTACATTTTTTGTGGAAGTAAGGATACATTTTTTCCAGGATTCTTTGATGAATAGAAAGTTTAAAAGAACATCATTTATTTGAAATGGAATTATAGATGTTTTTACTGTCATATTTGATCAATTTAATGCATCTCTATGGAATAAATGTATTCATTTCTTAAAGAAAATTCCTACTGACCCCAAACTTTTGAACAAGTGTGAGACCAATATGACTTTAGTTCTCTCTCTCTCTCTCTCTCTCTCTCTCTCTCTCTCTCTCTCTCTCTCTCTCTCTCTCTCTCTCTCTCTCTCTCTCTCTCTCTCTCTCTCTCTCCCTCTCTCTCCCTCTCTCTCTCTCTCTCTCTCTCTCTATATATAGAGAGAGAGAGATATATATATATGAAATATATATATATATGAAAGTATATATATATAAATATATTTCATATATATATATGAAATATCTATATATATATATGAAAGAGCAAAAAGAGGTGGGATAATGTAGTGATTTTGTGAACATCTTGAAATCTCATTATGCTAATTCTGACCAGATGTAAACGCAGCATTAGTTTCACTATACTACAGAGGACAATAATAGTAGGTTTAGCCTAGCTCGGATGGCTTTACACACATTGAAACTGTCCTTAATATTAGCAAGAACTTTCAGCACAAAGATTTCAGTAAAGCCAGGATTAGTTGCATAGATGCTGTACAATTTCCAGATCATTTAAAAACCTTTAGTGTATTACAACTAGTCTGATTTCAAACCAAGAAGCTTGATCGAGCTGTCATTATGGGATCCAAACCAGTGCAGACAGACATAACTGCACATCATCCAACTCAGATTCACCAGTCACTGCCAGTCTCAATCATGTCACATATCAATTCATCAGCTGACAAGAACTGTGGCATGCATCCTGCCAAGTGTCACGACATTGAAAATGGAAGGAAGGAAAGAGTAGAAACTGCATTCCAGTGCCTCAGCCCTGAAGAGGATGTCCAGCCCTTACTGAGAGGAGACAAAACAAAGATCTGACCACGTTCACGTTTCTAACTACCTCGACCGTGCAAAGCTCGTGGTATTGGGAGGTTTACATTAAGCAGACCGCAAAAGGAAACCGTAAGAGTGAAACACTCATGCATGGCTAATTCTCTCACGTATGCCTGAGTAGGGTCTCCTCACATCCTGTTTATGTCCGTGGGTGAACGGGGAAATTGGACCGGGGAAATTTACATTCTATTCAGCATAATTACATGTGTCAATGACTAATTAAAGTGCCTGGCCCTCGGAATTAAACAATCTTTTCAGCGACGCACATTCCAGACATGAGTAGGTTGATCTTACAAAAACAGGGGAAGATCACACAGCGTAAACCCCCATCCAACAGCTCTATGCTGAATCCAGGAAGGCACTCAAGAAGAGTGAGGTCTAAAATCCTGCCAGTTATGCATGCTCCATAAAACTATCAATGGGTTGATTGATTGTCCACAGGTGATTTAAGAAACTACTCTGCAAAAAAAAAAAAAAAAATGTTTTTGAAAGAAGTATCTTATGCTCACCATGGCTGCATTTATTTAAACATATTCCTGTGATGGAAAAGCCGAATTTTACCTTTAGAAATCATTCTAATATGCTGATTTGGTGCTCAAGAAACATTTCTTATTAGTTTTGTGGAAACTGCGATACTTTTTTCTCAGGATTCTGTGATAAATGGATGCTGTTTAAATTTTTTTTCCCATGCATTTTGTTTAATGCATGAATAGAAGTGGGCAAGACAAATTCACTTAATTCAAGATATTTTCTCTTAATTTTTATAGTCTTGATTCTTATGCAAATGAATTTTGTTTTAAGGATGTTTAATGGAAAAACACAAAGCTGATTTGAAAAATGATTGTTGTAGCATCTTAAAAGGGTAAATTTTTCACATAAATGACAACAGCTAAATAAAAGGGTGCCATTCAAGCAGCTCTATCTCTCTATCTTCATCACGGTACGTTATCAAAGCTGAGAAATATCCCTAGAGAAGCAAACCTTAAAAAGAAGTATTATTATTAAAACCAGAAAATCTAGTGCAATATTCCAAGTAGAAGTACAGTAAAATGTGTTTAAAGATCTTGAAGCTTGCATGGCAGAAGAGAAAAAAATAAGTGCAGAGGTTTAAACATAAGTCTTGAATATAACAAAAAAAAAAGGCAATGGAACCAGCATAAACCTCTCAAAGCTCGGTGAAGCTGTTGGCTCGGTTTAAAATGACGACAAGTGATGCTGAATTTACTAAAGTTGGTATTTTGTGATCAAAATAACACTTGATAACTGTGAAAGGTGTGTGCTTATGGCGCTGACATTTTATTCTCAACAGCAGATCCTTTAGAAGGAGCTTTCAAATTTTTTGTGTGGCTTGACCACAAGCTTATGACTAATAAATCTAAACGAACAAACAAAAAACATTTTCTCTTACAAAAAAGACATTTTTAATATACATTTCGCCTCATTCTACCGGAAATATGGTAAGCATTTATACACAAGATAACTGTGTTCAAAATGTAACATTTCAACAAGCATAAAAAATGATAATCATTGCTCTATAAAAAAGGGTTTCGAAATCAAACATTAAGATAATGTTTCTTTTTAAATGCATCACCTCGAATGCATTATTCACGTCATAGCAAGTTCAATCATCACCTGTGGCCACTTTAAAAAGCACACACTGGGGTAACAACCTGCTCTTGAAGTGTTTCGATCTCTCAGCCGTGTGTAGCCAAAGTTAGCGAATACAAAAAGCAAACGAAGAAGACTCATGCACGCAGAGCTCACTACAGAGCCGCTGCACTGGCGAAACCAACTTCAGACCCCTGTTTATACTAAGCCCATCATTGCACCCTGGCCAAAGGGTTGACAGCTTTAGAAAGATGAAAATGGAGCAGTGCAAATCTTCACGGGACAGGCGGCGGGCCATGCGAGTCTGTACCGGAGAGACGACGTGAGAGCTTCAGCTCATTTAAAACCAAGAAGTTTGCCATTTTTGCTTCAATACGGGTTTGGAATAAACAAAAAACAGCACCCCACGCTTCGAGGCAGACCCCTGTCCCATCGCCTGTCCTGTTAAACACAAGAAAAATAGCTTGCTTGATGAAGCTAGCACTTCTGCAAAAGTTTGGATCATGGTAAAGATGGAATGCCGTTTGGCTTCAGCACTCCGATTTGGCCAGGGTGGACAAAGGCAGACTCAACAAATCATCCACGATCAAGATCTTACCAAAGGCATCATGTAAACAAAATCTCTCGTTCTTTCGCGTTCGACTGAAACTTTTAAATAGCTACCAGCAAATCGTATTAGCTACCAGCGTTGCAATATCCATTGCAGAAACAATACTGTACACTCACTGCATCACAAACTACAACATAGCCTCTCCCAACCCAGCTCCAGAAATACACAATATCTTCTCCTCCGCAATATACTCCCCTGACACTACATGCTACAAATTATAAATTATCTCCTACCATCTAATTTTATTTTAAAAAAAAAGAAGAAAAAACATCCTGGTGTATTCATTCATTTTCTAAGAGGACACAAAGTCAGCAGTTCTTGTGTCTGTATGTTGAATTGGACAAATACATTTCAGCTACTCTCTATGAATGGGTTCTACAATCAACACATGGACATATACAAGGGACTCGATTGGTAAAAAAAACAAAATCATCAAACATTACTACATATTGTATTGCAGCCAGTGTTGCGAGGCCTCAAAAAGTGGTTAAATGGACAGTTCACATTTTGTCATTAATTATTCGCCCTCATGTTTTTCTAAACCTGTATGATTTATTTTTTACGCACATTGAAAAGTCAGTGGGGTCCAAATCAACATTAGTCTCCCTGACTTTCATTGTGTGAACGAGCATTTTCAAAATATCTTGTTTTGTGGTTTGTGTAAAGTCATGAAACTACACGGGGCGAATAAATAATGACTACATTTTTGTGTACTTCCTTTTGTGGTGAACTATCCCTTTAACAAAGTGTAGGTTTTCAGAAATAATGAAATGTAAATTTGACCCTTTGACAAAAGAGCAAAAATCATGCTGTGGGGATGTCAAGTCTTGTTGATTGCAAAATAATTTGCTAAGTGCTTAGTTGCAGAATTTAAAACTAACCAAAACTAGTTGATGGGTTTATAGAGGATGGCCATCTAGTTTTAATCTCTGGCCTCTCCTCTTCACATCCATAATGGGTACAAACTCATTTAAATACACGATAACATACAATCTAAACAATTTAAGAGAAGCCTAACATGAACGGGAATCAAAAGATCAGCTCAGAGCTGATATGGAGAGAGCTGGTACCGCATCTTTCACAGATTTTGTTACTTTCTCATTATATGAAAAGTAGAGTGAAATAATGGTAACAAAATAATGCAAGGAAGATTTCATGCCAAAAAACGCTTCTCTCACCCATCCAAAACTACAGCTATCAGGTAACCTGTTAGTCTTAATCTGATTACGACAGGCAATCAAACATGCAGCATTTTTTTTCATTGGTGACACCTGGTTACATAAAAAAAAAGGAAAAAAAAAGAAAGAAAACAAATTCAACTCCTCTGAAATTACGCACTATCTTTCTTAACTAAAGGCAAGGCACATAATATGTTTATAAAATATCGTGCAAAGTAGAAGAGGGATCATAGGATAAAAGTCAAAACCAATGTGGTACAAAGGTAAAATCCATCTGTGTCATTGGCTCTTTGCGTTAAGGAGAAGTCGGGGAGCATTTAGCTTTAGAGCTAATACTAAGATTATCTGCCATGCGCCCATGTCAGCGATAAGGTGGTCATTTGAGCTTAATTCTCATGAATTTTCTTTTGAAAGCACCATGCACAGTTATATATAACTCATATATAGAGATTTCCATATAATTTTCATATCAGCACCATTAAAACAAGTCATGTTGTATGTATTCTGGGTCTATGGTCAACTCAACAGAATGTCTATGCAAAGCCATTATAAAAGGTTAGCAAAAGCAACCAGAGAGTGTGGATATTATTTCATATTGGTGTGTGTATTTGTAAGGGTACCTAGTTAATCTCTGATATGTGTTGATTTTGTCATGTTCCGGCAGAATATTAGGGTGTGTGTGTGTGTTTTGTTCAGCCATCTAAGCGTTAGCCCATGCAGCTGATGAGGGGCTTGGGGGCTTGCTAGGCCCTTTAAAATATCTCTCTGGGCATAAAAACAACCCCTTGAACTTCTACAGCAACAACAACCCACAGTAGATGAAGCAAAACATCCAAGTCTTTAAAAAAAGAGGAAGATTTTAAAATGAAAATCTCGCAATGTCTCAGGCACTTTTCATGGCTTCTTGATTTGGGTTCGGTAGCGTTGTAGATTAAGCCCTGATGTTATTTCATTAGTACAAATCAACACATCTCAGAGTGCAGAACAACCCATTTCTGAGGCAACCAGCCAGAGACATGATGCTGGTCGTAGGCGTCCAGCTCCCAATGAACTCTGGGAGCTCAGCCACTGACTGACCTCTTTGTATTGTCATTACAGCCCGTCTCACGTCAAACATCCAAATCATTGACATTCCTACGGATTAAAGTGTATAATATGCTTCAAAATAACAACAGTCATAGTTTTTTTTGAAATAGAAACATGGGGGAAAAAGATAGCCTGTTTTGTTTTCTTCTTAAACTATGGGAATCGTATAAAAGTAATCACATAAACATGGAGACATTTACATAGAAAATGTAGGATTGCTCTGATCAGCTTTTTAGCTTCTGGGAAACCAACCCTCATCTACCGTGAGATCAGAACATGACAAAAATAATAGATTCGCAGCATTCCGTATGATTAGGCCGAACAGGAATTTGCAAAAGAGGAAAATTAAAAATTCAAAGTAGTGCAATGCCTGTAATTTCCAATAAATTTAAACAAGTTACACAGAGAGAAAACTTCTATCCTCTACACCCAATACTGTCTAAGTAATGACAGAACTATATTTCAACTCCCTTTGTCACTATGTGGAAAAAATCCACGTATCTACATGAATCAAAAACCCCCTAATCTGTGAACTCACAGAGATGAATAAGGGACTACCAATGTTTATGACGAGCACAAACACACGGACGCACACGCGCACACACACTTACAGCGGGTCCAGGGAATGAGGGGCTTTCATATTGCGAAGAGAGGAAGGTGCTAATTCACCCCTGCTATTCCCTGGCTCACACACACCTCGTGTAGCCTTTAACAGTACATGCCATTGCCTCTATATAGGTGTGTTTACATGTAATTGTGTGTGTGTGTGCGCATGTGTGTATACACGCTGACTGTGATGTATTATGTCACTGAGGTACCACTAATATTCCTCCGATGTACAAAAAACATGACGGGCTTCCACCAAAAAGTGGACTCCGTTACAAACGGTGGAGAATGTAATTTAGAAAACGTCACCCTCTGAACGAAACCAAGGACGCAGAAACATGATTGTCAATAAACTGGATGAAAAGGAGCCTTTTTGTTTCTTTTTCCACAATGCCGTGTGAACGGAAGCATCAATCTTTTTGTTTCCTTTCCCATGTCGTGTTGCCTTAAAAAAAGAATAAAAACAGACCGTGCTCACCTCCAAACCTGTGGCGAAATGCTAGCGGAAAAACCCCTTCCTTGAGGTTTCCCGCCCCTGTTCGTTAAGAAAATAAAGGATACTTATTTTGCATATAGGAGGAAGCAGCACCTGTAGCAGAAGGAGGGGGTTGAGGAGAGGCATTCCAAGAGGCAGGGAGTCAGGGTGGGCCTTTTCGACACAGTCCATCAATGTACGCCATGGTTTGGGCTGCCCTCCCAGAAAAAAACATCCTCCTGTCTTCTTTTCTGCCGTTCCATCTATGGCAATTCTCTCACGCCCTTCTCCATTTCCATTGTCTTTTTTCAACAAAAAAAGTGTATTGAAGCATCTTATACTGTACGTTGTTATGCATATATAAATATGTGTGCACATATATCTATACACACATATTGTGTATATATATATGTGTGTGGGGGTGTGGGTGTGTGTGTGTGTATATATACAAATACTGCATATATATCTGATTTTCCCTCTTGCATCTCGTTCACAACTTTTTCCTCGTAAATTCCACAAAAAAATTGATTTTTCAAATCCATGTCTGTGCCTCCTCGGGTTCGTCTGTGTGTGTGATAATCAGTTCCCCAGATACCAGGACTGCAAGAGAGAGAGAAAGAGAGAGAATCAAAATGACTAAGACATCTGTACAAGCACATGTAAGTAACACAATAGGAGGAGTGCTATGGGATATCCACCTAAATCAGATAACAACTCATCTGAACGTGACCGCAGTCTAGTTGAGATGGATCCATTTCATCAAAACTGAACGCACACTGTGATTTATATGGGTTTCTTCAACTATGGGCACTTTTGGCTCTCTTAAAAAACTCTTTTCATACCAGTTGATTTATTTTTTCTACTAACAATGTCACAGGACAAACATTCATCAGGAGGACAATTCTGGCATTTTTTCTGAAACCTCAAACATTTTCACCACAATGTCATTTCCATCACATCTCAAATGATGAATCGGTGTTGAATAGCATTCCGGTTTAAATTACCCATTTTTCATGTATCCAAATGCATTTCATAATATTATTTGATTAGAAATGATACACAATAAAAGTATTCTGTTCATGATTGATATGCACACCCTACAGTTCAAAAGACTGGGGTCAGTAAATTGATCAAAAATGACAGAGAAGAATTTTTAAGTAACTCTCTTTCTAATAATTGCTGTTCTTTTAGACATCAAATACATTACTGTTTACACAAAAATAATAAAAAGTGCATTGCTAATAGTAAGAAATGTTTCTTTATAAGCAAATCAGCATATATAAGCATACAAACACACATACCCTGCTAGTGTGTGAGGTGTGTGTGTGAGTTTAGGTTTTAAAGGTGGTGGTGACAGTAGGTGGTACATGTTTCCTGTCCGTAAGGACCTAAATAATGCAAATCATTGCCATTCAAAGCAGAACCTAATAAGAACAAATCAGTCTCTTTTTTGATAATATGCAGCAAACACTTAGCCTGGGACCAGAATTGAGGAACCTATTAAAACTAATACAGCTTTGAGTTTGAAAAAGAGAGAGAGAAAGCGTTCAGCAGAATCCCACCCAAACCTTTTAAAAGCATAACAGGATTTTGGCTTTCGTTCACAAACCGCTGAAGTCTTTTTAAAATTTGACAAGGTTTAAAAACAGAAGGAAGGAGTTCATGCCGTAAGCCCCTGGCTCAATATTTTCCACTAAGGTTTAAGTAATTTCACATCAGTCCAACAGACGTCTTTAACTACCCCCAAATGTATTGATTTAATAATGCTAAAAAAGGAAAATTTGTTCCTATTCCCTACTGAAAGGTTTGTATACATCAGACTGATGGCTTGATTCTTGTACAGCACCAAACCACAGTCTAATGACTCCCCAAATCCACAATGCAGTGCCCAGATGATAGCGTAGTGTACAACCATGAGAATCTAAGTTAAAATAGTTTGACACATTTATGTATTAAAAACAGCAGTGGCGCCAAGGAGTTTTGGCAGCTCTTGCTCATTGATTAATGAAAAGGGCAGTGTCACAATCCATCCACATGTATGAACAGGAATCTAAAATGCCTTAATACAAGTTCTTAAACTAATCATATAGTGCATCAATATCTTTTAATCAAATCAGTTTATTTTGACTTCTCTTTGCTAGCTAGCTGAGAATCATTTGATACTGCTATTGAAACTAGAGCTAAGGTTAACCTTACACAACCCATGACACTTAGAACCGATTGCCAGGAAGAGAAATACGTTTATAATGACAGCTGACACTGCTGGGAAACGCAAAGATGCTGTTTTCTGAGTGATTACTATAGTGTTGGGATGCAATTTCCCCAAATCATAATTCGTGTTGATTACTGGATCAAATCCGAGCCCATGAGAGTGGGCACTGTGGGGATTGTGTGTGTTTTCGTGCCTCGTGACTTTGACAGCACAATTACAGCCACTCCTTTGTCAAAACTCATTTTATCCGATGTTACCCTTGAATGCTCGAGAAGAAAATATATATATCCCAGAGCTTTGGATATCATCTTGGATGACAACACGCCTTTTCACTATACTGAAAATGTCTCGATGAGATAAATCCACAAATCCACAATTCTCTTTCTCTAGAGTGGCAAGTTGAGATTTAATACGTTTCCAGTATATGTTATGGAAACTCAAACTTTGATATTTTAGCAGATATAATCTCCTCTCTCACCTCAAAAACTGATGGCCTGCTTAGTATTTACATTTAAAAACAGCTTAAGAGAATATGTGTAGTTTCTGCTGTTATTGTTTGAATAATGCGGTGAAGACCGACAGCAACGGGCCAGGAAATGGGGAGTCATTATCAAATTCATCTATCCAAATGTTGATACTTGCAAACCAACGCAAAACCACTAGTGAAGCTGACTAAAGACGTTAAAATAAGCAGATATTTTATATTACCCAACAGTACCATGAAATGACATACTATTTGCTTTCTTTGTGGACATTTTCAGTGGTCATTATCTTGGTAAGCTGAATCAGATCAAACTAATTAAGGCTGATTAGAAGAGAAATAAACAAATGGGTTAAAGGAAGGATGGCATTAATCAAAAACAGAAAAAAATAAACCAATGATATTAAAATAACACTTGATTAGCTAAACTGTGAGCATCCCACTCTATTTGGGTCAAATATGGACAAACCCAGTGATTGGGTTACATTTTTAACCCAATGTTTGAGTTTTAACCCAAAATTGGGTTAAAACAACCCAGCATTTTTTAGAGTGAACCACAACTTCTGTTATATTTATGACAATTTGACAAATATTCCGTTTTTATTATTAAAAACAGTTAACAAAAGCTATATAAATATTTAGACAAATTGCTCAAGGCCTGGTGTTAATATACATTTCCAAGTATAAAATCTGGAGTGTAACCATTCCAGCTTTGTCTCATCACATGGGTTTGAGTCCACCATTCCAGGCCATTCTTCTTTTTACCAGCTGCCTGATATTTTCATTTTGCACTAGGGCACATCCAAAGCTAAAACTTTCTCACTGAAACAGTCTGTCTTGAGAACACAACAACCAGCAGAGCCCAGGCTAACAGTGGTTAGGCGTTCACTCCAAACAAAATATTTAGTTCCCTATAAAAGCTACAGGCTTTGTCTTGGTGACAGGTGGTTTAGGTTATGAAAATATAAAGCTGAGATGAGGGCGGGTTCGCAGCCCAAGTAGGGGGACATATTAGACCACAAGGGCCTAACAAATGACAGTCTCTCTCTTTAATTACAATGCTTTGGGAGAGTTTGGAGGTGAGGCTGAAATACAAGCTCCTCTAAAAACAAAGATTGTTAGCAAAATACCCTTTTCATCAGAGAAAAGAAAACAACAGAAGTCCATTAAACTCGGAATTTAATGCAAACACAGATCGAGAGAGAAAAGATGAGGGGAAAAATAAATAAACGCGTATATTACATTTTTTTTTTAGTCAGATTAGGTAGAAATACCTAAAGATAGCTTACAGAGAAAGTCAGAATGCAGCTACAACAACTGTACTCACTTTTTACAGAGAAAGAAAGAAAAAGACAACTGTGTTTTGTCAAACTAGGCCTGGACAGTCAGTGATTCCCTGGGTAGTCCTTGTGTTAGTCTCGGTCGTGCAAGACAGATTGGTCAATTTGATTGGTCTGCACTGGACTCTTCCTATTCCACTCCCTCAAGCACAGGTTCATCCGATTCCGGGAATTACATCATGTCTGGTTTCCCCTAGCAACCAGACAGCCCTGGATGTGACCATCTCGGAGCATGTGAACGGAACCTCCTTTCCCTCATTTGTTCATTTGACGGCTTCTTTCCCCTCCCTCTTAGCTCATGATACAGAGACACAAACACACAGCTGAGAGCCAAAAAAGTTCAAACTTTCTCTAGTGCACAACTTGCATGAAAAACAACTGCAATAAACGGCAGAAGGTTTTCAAATAATGACTTCAAATACGTATTAACCCACACTAGTCTTCCATTATTCATTAATCACTGTTCTGTCCCTCTCTCTTTCTCTCATCACATGGCTCAGTCAAGTGCATTTACACTTTTTTTTATGGATCTGAAAGCACTGCAATGCAGTATTGCGCTCTGACTCGTGAGCCATGCAGTTCAATCACCTCCAGAGTTCAGGTTTTACCTGAGCACTGCTGCATTCCCCAGCCAAATCAAATGTAGCTGCAGCTGTAACTTAAGGAAGGACTTTCAAGAGTTTATTTATAAGGGGCTGATGTCCCCGAGGATTTGTGAAGCATCACAAAAATGTCAGATTCTATTTTGCGCCTTTTTAAAATAAGGTCAGGATTTTGCTGAGCATGCAAAAGTTAACATGTCATTGATAAATATGAAGGCTGAATGCATTATATAGTGCACTGCACACATTTTTTTATAAAAAATAAATAATAATAATAATTCCATTCCAGAATATAGAGATATTGTGGCTATGAATTAAGAATTCGGTACCATGACTTATTCATTTGTTTCCTTGTTTTAGTAAATCATGGCCATGATTTAGTAAGATGAGGGAATTAATGATCATAACTTGTGCACGATTTACTTAACGAATTAGTAAAACACGCTGACGTAATAGTAAGTCGTAGGAAAGCATTGTTAATTTGTGGCCATGAAATGCATATTTTTTTCCTGAATGTCATGTGCGGGGCTCCGTAATTT
This sequence comes from Cyprinella venusta, assembly GCA_038021265.1. Lineage (NCBI taxonomy): Eukaryota > Metazoa > Chordata > Actinopteri > Cypriniformes > Leuciscidae > Cyprinella > Cyprinella venusta. The sequence goes on along the minus strand of CM075872.1, from coordinate 10,639,059 downwards.
TCTTTCTTTCAATACAAATATTAAAACAATTTAAATAATAATAAAAAGTAAATAATAATTTACTTTAGAAGCATAAAAGGCTTAAAAATACATTTTTATGCTTAAAAAAAATAGATAAATACTTTTTTAAAAATAATTTTTAAACATAATTTTGTAAGATGTATATTTTATTTAGGGCTGTCAAATGATTAATCACGATTAATCGCATCCAAAATAAAAGTTTGTGTTTACATAATATATGTGGGTGCACTGTGTATAATTATTTTGTATATATATATATATATATATATATATATATATATATATATATATATATAAATACACATGCATATATATATTTAGGAAAAAAATATTATTTATATATAAAATATTTCTGTTTATATATAAGATAAATTATATATAAATCTATATACAGTATATACATGAAAATATTGTGTGTGTATTTATAAATATAAAATAATTATACACAGAGCACCCACATATATTATCTAAACACAAACTTTTATTTTGGATGCGATTAATCGTTTGACAGCCCTAATTTTATTTTTTCACCTAAAACAAGAAAAGAAAAAATACTGAGGAGTAATTTTTCAGAAATCCTATGTATCGACCATCTATTGGTTGAGGTGTTGTATCTACATTGGTTGGCTCTGTATTTAATGAGAAAGACCACATTTCGTTCGGCAGCAGAGGGTCTAGCTGTAATTAATGTATCTGCTCATTTCTGATCTATAATTGAACACAGAAGGGTTGGGTCTCTCAGAAGGTCCAGACTAGAGCTGTTGTAGTGTTTCCTCATGGCACTGGGGTTCAAGGGAATTTTTCGAGTACTACTTGAAATCAAGATTAAATTTTCAACATTTTCATGGTGCATAGGTTTCTAAAAGTTACCAAGAAAAAGTCAAAGTTTCCAGTATTTAAATGCTGATATTTAGTTGTCTATAATTAGCATTACAATTTCATCTGAGGTGTGTGTTTGTATGTTTGTGAGTGGATGATCTGTGTATTTGTGTGTGAATAAGGTTTGTGTTGAGATACCTGTGCCTGATACAGACTGCCAGGGTCTCGAGAACCAATTCCTACGAAGGAGCGGTTGGCAGGTGGCGTCCCGGGAGCAGAATATGCTGAAAGAGAGAGAAATTTGCGATTAAGAGTAGAACAGAGAAAGTGGCGAGAGTGTCAAAAATGCTCATGCAAATCACAAACAGTGATATCAGTTTCAAGTAACATTTCAATGTTCCTCCTAGTGGATTTAGTGTTTAAATCACACAGGTAAATATTACTCTATTCAATTCAGATCTCAGACACAGTTTGAGTGTGTATGACATGCATCTGTTTCACACAGACATTGAATTGATGCTGTAATTGGGTCAGTTTATATCTTTGTTACCGTCAGACCGTGTAAATAAATATTCCAGTCTAGCGGAGGCTGATTCTGTTGTACGTTTATGTAAATGCAGTCTGTTGTTAGTGAATGTGCGCCTTCATCTCTTGAAGACTATGTTATCAGCAATTACAAAAGCAGATGTGCTTTCTTATGCTTCTTTGGAAGCACCAGCATGCCTTTTTGGTAAATAGGGAACACAACATAACAATCAAAGCATCAATCTTTATCAAATGGGTCTTTGGATAATTACGGCACATGATTTTAGCTGAATAATCATGCCGAGCATTGAGTCTGACAGTGTGAGATGGGCGAATCGAGGCGATTGATCATGGGCATTCTGTAGCACAGCGGATGGTGAACATATTGAGCTGTTCTGTGCATTAATAATTAAATTAGCATGATTAATGGACGGGGCAGCAAGCACTGGCCCATTAAAGCTGATCGACTTGTCATCCAAATGTATCTTTTTATACAGTTTACTGATGAAAAGACGCTTGGTGAGTTTCTCTTCCACTGAAATCAACAAATTCACAATTTGAAATGATTTTAGAATATATAATAATGTGCTTGGCAACTGTAAAAACAATAGTTATGCTAATTAGCTAAAAAACAATGAGGCATTGTTTATTCTAATTATTAATATAAATAAACTCTCATGAAAAAAATTCTCATGCACAACAAGGCAGCATTTATTTGATCAAAATACAGTAAAAACAATAATATTGTAAATTTAAAATAAATGTTTGTTAACATGTAATTTATTCCTTTGATGCAGAGCAGAATTTTCAGCATCAAAAATCCATACTTCAGTTTCACATGATCCATCAGAAATCCTTCTAAATTGTTGATTTTTTAATCAACATTGAAAACAGTTTAATATATAATATAGTGTAATATTCTCAAGGAAACTGTGTGAATCAGAATGTTCTGATGAATAGAAAGTTCAAAAGAAATAGAGAAACTTATACTGTAGAATTTGTGTGTGTGTGTGTGTCATCCAATTAAAAGCAGCCAAGACTCCATTAAGGTACTGTAGTGGTGACCAAACCAAGATGTGTGTCTTTGTGACTGTGTAAATGGTTTGTGACATGAGCCAGACCACTAACTCTGAGCCAGCCATTAGTTTCTAAGGTTTCTTGCTTGACATTTTAATGATTCTAAAAAAAAAATAAATGTATATTTATTAAACCCTGGGGTTCAAGTCAACCTGTTGATGTGTGTGTGCTGCTGTTTGGGTTTTTTGGCTATCTCTGGGTCTCTGGGACAGAGAGGGCAAATGAACGGATGGGTTGTAAGCGTCCCACTTACTGGGGGATGTGGGTGAGCTGGCAGCTGCGTCTGCAGAGGTGGTGCTGGATTTGGACTCTGGGGGCAGCGTCAGACGGGGCAGGCCGGGGGGTGGTGGGGGGGCCAGCATCTGAGAGGAGATGTAGTGACTGGATACCTTCACCTGACCACTGCCATTCAACTGCAGAGGAAGAGAGGGCAACAGTCAGCCACTGTGGGGAGGGACACCTCACTGCCTCTACACAGCTAACATTACAATACATGCATCTACTGTCTCTGTGTTTGCGTTACTCTCTCTCTTTAGCTCTTTAGAGTCCCTAAATGGTAAAATTCTTTCAAGTCAGGTTAATGGTCTCAGTCTACGTATTTAGGACTACTAACTAAAAATAGCATGTTTGACATCACAGCAGGTTCTAACAGCTCTATAATATGTTGATTTTGAGAACTAATACAGTGTTCCATTCATGTAAAATAGTCAGAATTTCCAACGTCCTACTTGGAAAAGTGCAATGGAATATGCCAGTATATCAATCCTGACACTGAAAAAGATGCATGACACTGAGGGCACAAAATGAATTGTAAAAATGTATTTAAATTGCATTTACATAATAAATGGCAGACGCTTTTAGCCAAACCAACTTACATTGCATTCAAGCTATACAATTCATGCATTCTCTGGGAATTGAACCCATCTCCCTGTTGTTGCTAGCGCAACTGTTTGAGATATAGGAATGCTTTCAAAATTAGATAAAACCTGTTAAGCAAATGTTTACAGACGCAGATGTGTAAAAAATAGTAAATAACCATCTCTGTTGATAATTGCACACCTGCAAAACATGCTAGTGCTGCTATTATGCTTCATTTTCCAAGCGCAAGATAAAATTTTAGCAAGAAACTAGCACAAAATCAAGTGAAAATATTAGAATTTATTTCCAAACATGCTGTATTTGTCTAAAGAACTATTATGTGGAAAAAACTACAGGTGCAAATTAGCACAAGTGCTATAACCTGGTAAAACGCATCTCTCCTTTTTAAGGTTAGTGAATATTTTACATAGCCCCTGTTCGAAGATAAATAAATAAAAATTAAAATAAAAATTACTTTTTTGTTCTAGCGAATGAACCATTATGCATCGTTCTGTCATCCTACCATGGCCGCAAATCCATAAAACCCTGTATCATGCTCTCTTTCGCTCTCTGAGGGTTTGGCTCTCGTTTGCATTCTCGCTGAGTAAAACTGCACACTCACTGCCCTGTACAACAATAGCTGGTGAGTGAGTCAGCGGCATTATGGGTCGGTGCGGCTGTTCTTTGTGACTGCTTGGCTACAGTCAGACTGCAGTAGGGGGAATTTCAATGAGTCTGCAGAATCGGCTGGGCCCGGCTGCCATAGGGCAAGATTCATAAATGTGTGTCTCTCTTTCTTTCCCTCATACACTCTCTCTCTTCCCCCCTTTATTGCCAACATCAGCAACACCCCTAGACACAGAGATCTCCTTCTTGGCTCTATTTTCTGTTCTCTCACTGACGTGGAAATGGCACATGACTCCCCTATAGGTACTCCTGAGGTCATTCACACTTTCTGTTAGTTCTTTATGTCAGTGTCAGAATTAAGTGATCCAGCCACTCCAAATGTTTCTCACTCCGTTGAGTCATTAATGTTACTCAGATGGCATCCTGGGGTGTGTGATAAGTCATTAAGAGAAGAAATAACACTCAGATGTATGATACTACCCCTGGAAAGCAAAACAGTAACTGATATTAAATAAATTCATTGGTGTTTTTTAAGGTTACATTTAAATTAGGAGAAACAGCCATGCCCAATTAAATATTACAAAAAAATCACTTAAAACTGTTTAATGCTAGGTACACACTACAAGATTTAGGACAGATTTCTCCCCTTCCGACAATCCTAGGTAAAGTCCCAGTTATCTTGATGGTTCTACAGATTATCTTATCAGATTTTCCTGTGGTGTGAGGTGTGTTAAGAGTGACTGAATCTGCCCGGAAGAACGCTGAGCAATATTTACGATCAGAAATCCTATTGTGTGGGGGGAACCACAGGGACAAACACACGTACGTTCAGGAGATTATAACGTGAAACGAAACAATACCCAATCAGAAGCGAGCTGACTGAAGACTCATCTCCACATGTAAAGTCCATGTTAACACCGTCTCCATGACTTATCGAAACATTTTTCTTTCTTTTTTTTAAAGGCCGATTTAACCCCGATTTTCCCCTCCCAACAATCTGAGAAACTGTTGTCTGTGAGTGTGTGTGTGTGTGAAGGAAACAGGGCTGATGGATGCTGGTGTTTATACTGCAGGTTGCTGTAACGGAAAGGGTGAAATCCGACCAAGGCGGTGGTAAGCTCTTTTTGGCTCAGATTACATGGGCTCTGATCCATGTACAGAACATGATGGCATGTCTATCAGTCTCTTTTCTCCTCAGTCTGGTTCTCTCTCACTTGAACACACTTAAACATACTGTATATGCAAGGAAGTAAGCAGTTGATTTCTTACTTCATCCTTTCTGATATCATTTATTTAATTGGTTTTCCTAAGGTCCACTTGTGTTTTTGTGAGGGCTGTCAAACGATTAATCACATTCAAAATAAAAGTTTGTGTTTACATAATATATGTGGGTCCAATGTGTATAATTATTTTGTGTATATATAAATACACACACATGCATGTATATTTAAGAAATAAATATTATTTATATATAAAATATTTTAATTTATATAATATATAAATGTATAAATAAATAATAATAAATAAATAAATAAATGTAAATATATACAAGGATGTGTGTGTATTTATATATATAAATAATTATAGTGCACCCACATATATTATGTAAACACAAACTTTTATTTAGGATGCGATTAATCGTTTGACAGCCCTAGTTTTTTTTATTACAACAAGTGTAAAAAAAAAATTTGGCAGTTTTTACAAATGACCTTCTCTCTGACCTAAAGATTTAAATAGTATTTTTTTTTTTTTAAGAAGGTACAGTTTACACACACAAAATGGAAATTCTGTCATAATTTACTCACCCTCATGTCGTTCCAAACCTGTAGGGCCTATATCTCCAAGGAACACAAACAAAGATTATTTTGAAAAAAAGCTGGTAACCAAACAGTTTTGGTTAACATTGAATTCCACTGTATGGACAAAATAACGGAGACATTTCTCAAAATATGTTTTATGTCCTATAAAGTCATACAGGTTTGGAACAACATGAAAGTGAGTAAATGATGATAGAATAGAATATCCTTTTAATAAACTCTCCCATTGTAGAATGAGAAACAGCACTTTTCCTCCACTAAGTCAGGAGCTTCAGATTTGCTCTTGTATTCCATAAGGTTTTTAACTGGCCAGGAAAATATGACCTCTTTGAGTACAAATTCAACAAAAAAATTGTATTTGACATGCTAACAAATCCATTGCTGAGTATAATAAACATGACAGGCTCAGAGTTGTGCTTGGCTCAAGTTCCCTTACAAGAATTATGGCTGCTGATTGGTGGAGCTGATGTTTGGATGATTTGGGATTTCACATTCCTTGATCTGTGATAGTTAGAGATGTATGCTGAAAGTCATATAAGGTGAGTCTGAATGCTCCATGGGATGATCTTACCGGGCTGGGTTGTTGATTGGACGGGTCACAGGCCAGAGAGACCAGGTCTTTGAGGGGGTCTTGAGAGCTGAGGTGTGGGGGGTACCGGATGGCCGTGTGTGGGAAGTAGGTCGAGGCGGTCTGGGGGAGAATGGGACCAGCAGGGAAGTGCAGAGACGAGGAGGGATGAGGACTCCGAGAGATACCTGAAGGACATAAAGACATTCTGCCTTTAAGGAACTTCAAGAACTATTTGCTTAGTGCTTTTTTATATTCCTTTATTAAGCAAGAATGCATTAAATTAATCAAAAGTGACAGTAAAGACATTATATAATGTAGATTATAATAATAAAGATTTCTATTAAAAAATATTAAGCAGCACAACCGTTCTCAACATTGATAATAATAAGAAATATTTCTTGAACTCCAGTTCAGCAAATCAGAATGATTTCTGAAGGATCACAAACTTGAAATTCAGCTTTGTTACCACAGGAATAAATTGATTTTAAAATATATTAACATTAAAAACAATATTAGAGTTTTTACTGTATTTTTGATCAAATAAATACAGATGTGGTGAGCATTAGAGACTTATTTCAAAAACATTAAAAAAAACTAAAACTACTTTTAAACTTTTGAATGGTAGTATATCTGTAAATAAGCAAGCATGTTGATGTGCACCACATGCATTTTATAAAGCATCGCATAACCAATTTGAGGGCAGATTTAAAGACACATTTGATAAAGCATCACATAACCAATGTCTAAATTAAAGAGCTTTGTTCAGTTGTCACGTCACTGTCATATTTATACATCAAATCTCTCTACAGAGTACTTCATATGCTGTACCACATTTGGCAATGCCTAACACAGAGGTAAAATTGTTAGAGCATAACTAAGCCAGCTGTGAGGCTTTGGAGACGACAGATCACTGTACTCCAATAATAAATGACCTGACAGAGAAAGCACCACATCTGAGCCCAATAAAATCGTGAATTATTTATCTGTGCACTTTCCATTTTTTTGAAATCTAATTGACCCCATATTTTTTTCATCAAATTGTCAGAATATCTTTCAGTGAAACGACAGACCTATGCCGGACTTCTTCAATCCTTTAGGCCATTTAATCTGCAGTCTGTTACGTTTGGTTAATAAACAGAACTGCATGCATCTTGCGGAAGAACATTGTAGCCGGAGCTATTTCTCTCTGTTTATGTCTATGACGTGTCATGTAGGTACTGGGCTACTCTAGTGGTACGACCCAAACCAGTCTAAAATAGTCCGAAAAATAAACACTTATTATAGGTGTACTGTAGTGATTCAGGATAAGACTGTTTGGAAAATGGATTCAAGACACTCATTATGTAATTTTTGTACATTTTGAACACAAAAAAGTACTTAACACGCTTTAAACCCTGCCCCTTCTTACAAGTGACTACATTCATATTAGCCTTCATCCAATCAACAATTGATAGATAGTCCCCACCTAACATTTTTTATTTTCCCATAATCATATAATCACAAAGCAAAATAAAAAAACTGAAAAAACATCGCAACTTTAATCTATATTTCTAGTCTCATTAAGAACAATTCATGTTATTCCTAAAAAAAAAAAAAAAGTTGGACCTCATAACCTTTCATCAAAATCTTCAATATCTTGCCTTAATAGCTATTTACTTAATAGCCATTTTTCACTCAGTGTGGCTCCATTTTGGTATGTTATTTCAACTTTTCACCATCTTTCACAAGTCCTGATGGGTAAAATAATGTCCCAACATTTTTTCTTGTTCAGTATCTTGTTTCACTCATGAAAACGTCACATTAAGGAAGCAAAATAGGTAGCGGATGGCAATTCATGTTGACTTTTACTAGGGCCCCATATATGCAGGTTGTACAAGATATGATTATATTAGCAGAGACAGTTTGGATAACTTAACACAAGAGTAGAAACTGTATATTTAGCCATTTGCAGTGTGTGCAGCGTCGACAGTGATGACAGAACAGACATATATATGCACACGTGTGTGTGTTGTCCCCTCACCGCTGTGCACTGCAATGACAGGTCTGTGGTGCTGTGTGAAGCCGAGGCGTGGAGAGCTCTCTTGAGGAGATGGACTATCCATCTCTGTCTTCTTAACTGTAGGGGAGATTCCTGTGTGAAAAAAGAGAGAAAAAGTAGAGAGAGATGGAGGAGGGGGAGGAAAGTGCGTGCTTCACTAATACAGAATACTGCAAATTCAGCTCCATTGTTCTATACAAGGACAAACTTTTCTGAGTCTAAAGGAAAGCTTCGTCAGCTAATTAACGAGCACTGCGTGGTCACTCTCGATGCTTCTGTCAGGTCACAGCAGATGCTTCCAGTCACAACAAATGACCACAAGGTGGCGCAGTGTGACGAGAGAACCGGGAGTTTCGACAGTGCTGCGGTGCAATGCAGAGAGCGCACTCTCTTCTTGCGGCCAGACCAATGGGATTATGGGAAAATAGTAGCTGATGATCTGCACTGGTTATTTAAGGTCAATGCAATGATACAGTCTCCATATGGATGTTTCCAGAGTGATCTATTTATAACCTTCTCTTCATGGAAGATTTTCCTAATAAGTGACTCCCAGAAGTTTTGTTTTCAAAGAACGATCTGTGAAGATCTTCATTCAATGTTCTTTCATATTGTTAGTTATAGGATGTCATTTATATTTGCTCACCCTGATGTTGTTTCAAACCTGTTTCAATTACTTTCTTCAGGAGAACACAAATGAACTTTTAAATTGTAATGTTTAGATTGTAATGTTCCACAGAAGAGAAAAAGTCACACAGGTTTGGAATGACATGAGGGTGAGTAAATGACGACAGAATTTTACAAGATCATAAATGGATACAGGCGCCACATTTTCACCTCCAGGTCTCAATCCATAAATACCTGTAAAGGTGAGCATAGAGCAATCAGATGGAGGATTGTTAAAGAGAAACTCATTAGGATTGTCTAGACAGGAAGTTAGGTGGGCAGGGTCGGGCCACCACAGGGGGTTCAGCTGTGTGTACGTTCATGAGATTTGCCATAGGGGCTGATATGAGAACAGTGATACTACTTCATACACAGTGATGGATTTCAGATGCCTGCTGGTTATAGATCAATGGGGAGGGGTGAAGCAGGTCTCCTGCGATCTTAAACAACAGTTTTGCCTGGAGGGTTAATGGATATTCACAAGGGTGTGACAGAAGTCAGATGTTATGCAAGGCCTGAAATGCCAACTCAGCACCTTTCTAATCTCACAATAAACAATGAAGGACTTAGGCTGATCTGGAGATACTGTATGTCAATGCATACAAATTAATTCAAAAATGTTTTTTTTTGTTTTTCATTAGGGCAATTTTAATCATTTCCAAAATGTAGTGAGCTGCCTTGCCACTTCCTACAGAACGCAGCATCCTAACCATGATCAAACCTCATTATCATTAGAATGTTGCTAAGCTAATGGCACAATATTCAATGAACAAAAATAGATAAAATACTGGGTAAAAGAATGTTAATTACATTAAACAGTTTTTAAACATCTAATTAAATATATTATGCTTTATTATTTATTATTATAATATATAATGCTTTAACAAATTACATTTTATTAATATTAATATATGTTTATATATTCACTTCATAATTCATATATTCACTACAATTCAAAAGTTTGGGGTCATTATGATTTTTTTTAAAGAATTTTCTTTTTTTTTTTTTAGCAAGGATGCATTAAACTGATCAAACGTGACAGTAAACACATAACACATTTACAATGTTTCAAGAAAATTATATTTCAAATAAATGCTGTTCCTATGAATCCACAAAAGTGGATCAAAAAGTTTCCACAAAAAAAAATTAATCAGAAACACTTCATCATTGATAATAAACTAAAAAAATCAGCTTTGCCATTCACAGGAATAAACTACTAAATAGATATTTTTTTTAATATCTGCTGAACATACAAGACTCTTAAAAACTTACCAACCTTACTTAACCTTGTTAACAATATATTTATAATAATCTGTGATTTTATGAGATTACATTTTCTGCAAAGGATACGAGTCTTAAAATTTGGCCAAAAATAAGATATATTATAAAGCAAAATAATTCAGATAAACAGTCTATAGTGTGTTGCCTTAAAATGCTCCTTCAATAGGGAGATTTTAGAAGTCTTTCATTGACCCAATTTTACATAAAAGCAGACTCAGCAAGGTCACTCAGCATCAAATATATTTGACCAAAAACAGCATTAAGTTTACATGTGCACCTATGAACCGCACATATTCTTGTATATGCTCCTACAAACTAAACTCCCCTAACATAGATTGCTCATTGAAACTTCCCCTAACAAAAACCTAGAGATGAGGTGGATTACAGTATCTATATCTATTGCTTGCCTTACTTTTTCTGAAATTAGTCGAGCTGCATCAGCAGAAAAATAGCTGTCTAAAATGGTTTTATACGACTTTTAAGGGTCTTTACGGTGCGTTGATGGCTGTCAAAACCCCTCAGCTATTCACAGCATCAAAGGCAATGATCCTTCACACACATTTCATGTATTAATTATGATTTCGCATCAAGTGTGAATCTAATATGCACTGCCAGACACACTGAAAATCCTCAAAAAACAGAAAGGAAAACCTCAATTTGCTCTATGCATTATGAGCATGGCAGTAAACCAGCCAACCCAGCGATTCTATTCATAAGCCATTTACCTAGAAGTGCTTCATGAAGATCCCAAAGAATCAAAGCTATAACGAAAAAATGATATTTGCAGAGTAGACAATCGAAGGGTCAAAGGTCAAACTATTGACTACAGTGATACAGCAGATCTCTCTCAGTATGAAAAGACAGCAAATACTGAGTTGGGAACAATTCTGCTTCAAGGTACAGAACAGAGTGCAGTGCTGCTTTCTGCAGACTTTCACAAAAAATGAGAGTTCATGAATTAATTAGGATTTGGCACTACGTTAAGGAAATTCAAATCCAAGTCCAGCCTAAGCTTGTGATTTTAGACTTCCTCTACTGCAGTTGAAAACCTGATATGTTTGTCATTCACTATCTGAATGGGCTTCAAAAATGAGGCCCACAACTATGCTTATGGAGCTGAAAATCTCCATGCACAATAGGCACCCACTAGTCGACAAATCGGTTAGTTCTTCTACCACTATTCATTGCTTTGGATCTGTGTCGACTAGATCACATCATTTCAGTCAGCGGAACTTCATTATAGCAACAAAATCGTTTTTTAATACGTTGGAGTTCAAAATGAACTGCACAATGGACCAACTAAAACTCAAGTATTAAAAATGTAAAAAAAAAAAAAAAGCCAATGAAAATCAAATAAATGAAAATCTTAATCTTAAAGGGATACTCCACTTTTTTGGAAATAGGCTCATTTTACAACTCCCCCAGAGTTAAACAGTCGAGTTTTACCGTTTTCAAATCCATTCAGCCGATTTTCTGATATTTAGAAGACTATCAGTAACTAGACAGTTTCTGGTCTCATTGATTTCCATAGTAGGAAAAAAATATACTATGGAAGTCAATGAGACCAGAAACTGCCTGGTTACTGATATTCTTCTAAATATCAGAAAATCAGCTGAATGGATTCGGAAACAGTAAAACTCAACTGTTTAACTCTGGGGGAGTGGTAAAATGAGCCTATTTCCAAAAAAAGTGGAGTATCCCTTTAATTGTACGATCAAACACAAGACTGACCTCCTTCCATCTCCTCTGGCCAGTTGCGTGAACTGCTGGCGGGAGAGTTGGGAGAGGTGTAGTACTCGCCCCCTGGGCTGGTGTCTATATCATCCTCCATGGATCCAGACTTGTGTCTTTTACTTCTGTGTGAGACAAAAAGGAGAAAGAGAAGAGAAATTGAACGATGGAGCAAAGCCAAAACCAAACCTTCAGAGTCAGACACATACAGTATGCTCTCCCAAACTGTCTGGCCCTGCTTTATGCATGTCCCTCGGACCTGCTTTTCCCAGGCACTTGACTACATTGAGCAGATTGCCAACATTCACCTTTTGTTTTAGCTTTGCAGTGCGTTTAATGGAAAATAAGCGCATTAATCAGGACTGAGGGCTTGAGCAAACCACAAAAGCAGATAAATCAAATAAACTGCCCTCAGCAGACCTGAGTGAGGGGCCATGCTCCTTTCACACTCACTCATCTTTCCCAGGTGCATGTAAGGATGTAGTTTTGTGATGTTTTTATTCGGCTTTGTGTATCGCCCGAGGTGGTTTTTGCCGTGATGCACACATGACAAATCTTATTGTCACGATGGTGTACTGGTGTCTTGAGCTCAAAATGCCTCGGGGTTCCTCGGTCTAACTCAGCCAATATAGCCATAGTTGACAGCCAACATTAATCTCATGGCGATATTCTGACAGGTACATTTAAAACTCTCTAAGCCTTGTTTAACCGCCCCGAAATCTCACATGCTCTACAGTTTCAGCCTGGTTCAGATAAATAGGCCAAACAAATTCTGGTTTGGACCAATAAGCAACTGCTGCAGGCTGTTGAATTTATAGCAACACAGAGGACGACCAAAACTCAAAAACAACAGCCGGCGTACAAACATCTACACTGTAGCCGCTGTTGGGAATGTTATATAACCTTTTTATTATTGAGTAATGAACTAACAAAGGCACAAATGTACTTCACAATGACAACATAATCACAATAAAATTGAACATAAAAATCTAAATGATATGCCTTTTTTAGCCACTAACTAGAGCCCGACCGATAAAGGAATTTGAAGGCCGATACCGATACAAATATTTGTTGGTTTTAAAATCTGATATTCCGATATATCGGCCGATATATATATTTTTTTTTATTTCAGAAATGCGCAACAAAACATTAACAGATTTCCCTAACATTAGTTTATTAGTTTAGTTAGTTAAACTAGTAACATTAGTTTTTAGTTTCAACTAAAATAATATGATAATACATTTTAAAAAAGAAACTTGTTTCTTTTATTGTCACAACAGAACTATATTCATAGTTCTAAATGAAATATTGAAATATTCATTTATCGGCCATTAAAAATGACGATACCGATAGTTTGGAAACTGCCTAATATCGGCCGATAATATCGGCCTGCCGATATATCGGACTGGCTCTACCACTAACCAACAACTATTGTCATGAACTTATTCAATAAAACACTATAATTAATAAATAACAAATTAAAATGTTTGGATCAAATTAAAAGTATTCATAATTACATATTTAATAATATATTTAAATGAATGACATTTGATAAATTAAAAAATCTTCGCAAAGTTGACATGCATTTTCTGTAAAGCGGTTTTAAATATGTATTGTGAAAAGCGCTAAACTAGTAAATGTGAATGGAATCGAATTGAATTTCCATTGAAATTCACAATAAACAAATATATCACCCATTAATGTAAGATGTCCATTACAGTGGTCAGATACATATTCAGTTAACAAAAGTTAACTACAACACATACATAAATAATGCCTGAAGTGTTCTTTAGATTTTATAAATAAAAGCATAGACATATTAAAAGGGACAGTCATTTAGAATCACGATCAAAGGGTCAAATGTCATCACTTATGGACATTATGAATCAGATGCTGAAAAGAAAAATAGGACAACAGATGTGGACAAAACTATCTGATAAAGCTGATTTACTCCTTAAAGGGTTAATTCACCGAAAAATGAAAATTATTTCAGTGATTAAATCAAAAAAATTGAGAGCTTGTGTAAAGACATCTTTAAAATAATCCAAGTGACTACAGTGCTTCAACCTTAAGTTTATCAAGCGACGAGAATACTTTTTGTGCGCAAAAAAGGCAAACAGAAATAATGACTTTATTCAACTATTCATTTTATTCTGAGTGAGTTTGCGTAGTAGAACGTACTCTAGGCTCACTATTGGCCAGCATCACACACATGACCAGCGTCAGCCAATAGTCAGCCTACGTTCTGGCGTACAACCCAGAAGCACTGCCTGTTACATTATGTCAACCGCTTAGGAGAATCACATGGAAGAGAAGAGATGGTTGATTAAAGTTGTTATTTTAGGGTTTTTTTACGCACAAAATGTATTCTTGTCGCTTGATAAACTTATTGTGGCACTGTAGTCACTCGAACCATTATAACGATGTCTTTACCAACTTTTCTGGGCTGGCAGATATCAATTACTGTACCTTGCAGCCTATGAAGGAGTGAGCCAGCTCTGAGATTTAATCAAAAATATCTTAATTTGTGTTCCGAAGATGAACGAAAGTCTTACGGGGTTGGAACAACATGAGGGTGAGTAATTACTGACAGTATTTTCATTTTTGGGTGAACTAACCCTTTAATTAACATCAGACTGACTGAACCACTGAACTGAATCATAGGATGTTCATGACTTCAAAGCAAGACATAGATGGAATTCTTACCAATTTAGAATCAATTTTGCATTGGGCAAAAAAAATAAATGTGTCTTTATTTTGTGTGTGAATTTATTATCCGCATAAATTCACACACAAACATAGATTGGATCACCAGTCGAAAGTAGCTCAAGGAGAGAGTGCCTTTGACAAGAGGATTTCTGCCCACTGCAGGCAGATGTGTGGTGAAGACATGAGTACTGACCCACTAGAGGAGGTGCTGGGCAGGGTTCTCCTCATTCCCACCCCCGAAGGGTTCAGGTCATAAGCAAGATGCCCCTGCAGCTCTCCGAGAGAGAAGTTTGGCCCCGTGCCCGTCACCACCGGTGCTGCACACACATACAGAGACATACAGAGGTTACTATAAGCATATAATTGTAAACAAAAACATAAACATAACAAAATATTTACTGGCTGCAGAACAATTTAATATATTTATTTATATAAATATCTATATATGATATACTTGTATGAAAAAAAAAAAACATGTACTACCATTCGAAAGTTTTGGGCTCCTGGTAAGATTTCTTAATGCTACTGAAAGTGTCCTATGCTGCATGGGGCTGCGTTTGTTTGATCAAAAACAGTAAAAACAGCAATATTGTGAAAAATAATTACAATTTAAAAATATATTTTATAATAATTAAAAAAAAAAAAAAACATTTCCAGCAGCCATTACTTTAGTCTACAGAGTCACATGATCCCTCTAGTAATGGAGATTGGTGCTCGAGAAACATTTGGTGTGTGTTCATCTTGAATCGCGCTGTGCAGACTGATCTGTGCATGACATCAAGGTACTGCGAAAGTGATTCGAAAGCATACAGAGCCGTCTGCTCTCTAATTGCTCTTGTGTTACTTTGATGTCATACACCAATCGGTCACCAATTGAATACACTTATTATTATTTCAACCTGATCTCACAGCAATTTGTACGAATTTTACGAGGTGGCTAATTCGTATGAATTAGTATGATTTTTGCTAAATTGTACATATTTTATGAGTTTCCCAATTCGCATGAATGACCTACCCCTGACCTAAAACCTATCCATCACTGGGGTTTAGACAACTCGTGTGAGGTTGTATAAATTCGTACGAACTAGCCACCTTTTACTCACGCGTATGAATTGGTTGTGAGATAGCGTTGATAATTTCAATGTTGAAAACAGTTGTGCTGCTTAAAATGTTTGGGGAAACTTTAAAAAATTAAGGATTCTTTAATGAATAGAAATGTCAAAAGAACAACATTTATTTAAGCTTTTGTAACGTTATAAATGCATTTATTGTCACTTTTGATCAATTTAATCCATTCTTGCTAAATAAAAGTATACATTTCTTTCTTTTTTCCTAATAAATAAAATAATTAAATAATTAAATAAATATAGAAATAAACCTTACGGACCCCAAACTTCTGAACGGTAGTATACTTGTAGGCCATGATACCATTTACCATTTTTGGACATGGTATCACTATAATACCATGTGATTTGGACATGCATCATTGGTATACCATTGCTTGTTTTGAAATAGTGGTTGTAACATGCGTATTCTGCCAATCTAACAAGATCTATCAATCTAACATGGAAACAAGCAAAGAAATCATTTTACGTCAGGGTTCACGTGTGATTCATGAAACATTGATCGTAAGTTGATAAATGTGGCGGCTCAAAACAAACATCATTTAAATATCACGCCCTTAAAAATTCATGGTTTAGAAGCTTTGCCCCTAGAGTTTACGACATGGAGAAAAGTAACCTGGCAAAGAAGATGAAGAAGGAGCCTATTCTTAATGGGCCAATAACATTGTATAATGGATAATGATCAGTTAAAAAGTGCTGGTTGTCAGTCAGGAAAATAATCTAAATTAACAAAATGCTGTCATAACCATTCTTCACCAGATTTGCTGTTGCATGCAAGTTTACACTAACTCAAAACCAGAAACCTGACTTGAGATTTGACCGTAGCCACTGCTCACGTCCATATTAATAAATGCCATGTTTTTGCGTGGAAATGACCATACGCCCAAATTACGCCGTTTCGTAAACGAGGGCCATTGTGTTTTGGTTGTTTTCAGTGTTCCCTAGTTAGTTTCCATGGTTGTTAATTAGTTCTACACGCCAGTTACATCATATCTTGATTACTCCCCAATGTATTTAAGCCCTGAGTGTCCTCAGCTCATTTGTCTGGTATCGTCTATGTTAACGTGGTTGTTAGTTTTTATCCTGCGATCTCCTGAGTGTTACATGTGGATTTTATAATGACTTTGTTTGTTACTTATCTCCTTCGTCGTGTGTGTTACTACAGCCACTCAGCACTGACAGGGGTAACATAAAATATTGCAGCAAATGAAAATAGTAATCATTCGGTACCATGGTACATTTCAAAGTAATACTACATTACTTATTATGCATTAGAAGATAAATACTGTAGTGCACATCCTGATAAATTCCTCACCACCATCACATAGAGGAATATTTGGGGATAAGCCGCGACTCTTTACTGATATGTTAACACTGGTGATTGTTATCTAGTAAACCAGAGTTTGAGCCTGACTTAAGTGGGTGTATTTCACACACTGATGTCTAAATCAACGCAAGGCTTATGAATCTGTGCCACTGCATGTCTGCTCTTACCTGAGCTGAACTCTTTCTCAATATCATTCCATTACTCTGTGTATGTTCAATTGCACGGTACTAGCTCAAGCTTAATGGGCAGGCTGTATTATGTGAGTTCAGTTATGTTTGAATGTGTTGTATGTAAATATAATGTGGGAACAATGGGCTTGTTGTTCCAGCAGGTATGACTATGACCTAGAGCATATGAAAATCAAATATTGTAGGAGTAAATCAGACCTGGTTTGAGCATGTTGGTTAACGCTGATAAAACTGAATTATGCAAAATAAGACGTTGAATTAATCTCTGGCCCTTAGCATGCATTCACAATCTAATAGTTTGTATATAACTTGTAAAACACTGTGATTGCACACAGGTGTGAGGAGCGATACACAATGACCTTGCTTATCTGACTACCAGACAATAGGAAGCCATCTGGGAAAAAGAAAATAATTTCAGCTAAACGCAATCAATTACATTAGACATACTGGCGGGATTCCTTCCCTTCTAATGAGGAACTGTCAAACCTGACATGAAACGGCTGTGAAATTGACGATTTTGTGTAATATGTGAACATGGGCTGTGTGGGAGGTAGAAAGGGAAAAAGAAAAAAAGACAAGAAACTTGAACAAACTGATTCACTGAAGTGGATTAGACTCTCTAAAAAGAAAAAAAAATATCCTAAAACCTGTATGACATACAGTAAATGGTGAGAAAAATATGACAATTCTCATTTCTGGGTGAACTATCCCTTTTAGTGCATTCTATAAAATACAAAAGCATCTCACTTCTTGATACTTGCACCAGTTCTGTTACACTGAAGACGCCTGAAGTTATGAAGCTCTCTTGAAACTCTGGGGCATCTGTTAAACAAAAGAAAACATGGAATAAATGACGGCGGAGTGCTTTCCAACACAAGGATATCACCGGCATCTCAAGCACAAAGAAATTCAATTTAGTTTTCATCTTTAAGTCACTCTGGATAAAAGCATTTAAATGAATGAAAGTCAATGTTTTACATAAGCAGAGTCTGTTTAGCCAGTAAACACTGGTTGTAGTCAATTATGGACAAAAGCAAATTTTAGATACAATGTCTTACTCAGCTAAAGTTCTTATTTAGGTGGGGTTCTCAGCAAATATTGACATATGTGATTAATACAGAATTTAGAAATGCATAAAAAAAAAAAAATACACCACCGTTCAAAAGTTTAGGGTCTGTGAACTTTTTTTAAAAAGAAGTCTCTCATGCTCAACAAAGCTGTGTTTATTTTTATTAAATTATAAAAAACAATAATATTCTGAAATATTATCAAAATTTAAAATAATTCTAATATGCGGATTTGGTGCTCAAGAAACATTTGTTGTTATTATCAATGTTGAAAATAGTAGTGGAAAAATAGCAGAGGCTAAAATAGTTTTTTCAGGATTCTTTGATGAATTTTTGAAGCAGAAATCTTTGTAACAATGCAAAAGTCTTTATTGTCAATTTTAAACAATTTAATGCATTTTTTTCTGAATAAAAGCATTCATTTCTTTCAATACTTATCTTACTGACTACAACCTTTTGAACAGTAATGTATATTATTATAACAATCACATTACAACAACCACAAATTAATCAGTATGCAATATCATATTTAACCTAATTAATTCTGAAATCGATTGACTAACTTATTTAGTCAACCAATGGACAAGTACCTCGTCCATCCCATCAGTCCAATAATAATAGATTATCTGGTCAGGTCTGAATGTTAAATCACCGACCTGATCTCAATCGCATACCATTCCTATCCTATCTAGCATTACCCAAAAAAGAGCTTGATTTGTATCCACCATGTAACGCAGAATAAACTGCTGGCCTTTCAGACTAGTTCTGTTGAAACGGGGGAAGTATGACGAACTGGGCAGAGATAGATAGAGAGAGAGGTTGAGTGTGTGGCTATGGGTTTGAAGCAGTGCATGTAGGTTGCGTTGTGTAAACAGGATGTTTGTATAGTGCAGGAGAGGACGCTTACAGGACTGCACCGCACTGTATGCTGCTGCAAGTTGTGTGAATGTGTGTGTGTGTGTACATGTGCCCTCTTACCCATGGTGCCTGCTCGACTGTCCTCCTGATCTGAACCAATGCCTGTACGAGGACTGCTGCTCTGTTCAGCCTCTGAGAAAGAACAAGAAATAGAAATATATTAGTCCCCTACTAAACAGATTGTATCAATACTGTAAAGGTGAAGGGGTCTGAAGAGTTGAGGTTAAGGTTCTGCTTACTGTACAATAATTCTTATATGCAATCCTCAACATTGTTTTTCTGTGATGAACTGAACAGTGATAGTGAATGAGTTGGTCTAATTTATATAAAAAAAAAATATATAGAAAATATTCTAATTTTCAGGTCAAGTGACTGGCATCAATTTTTATCTATTAAGTAACATGATAGTATGCTGACCAAGGCTGTTATTTTAATGGAAAATAAACTGTACCTTTTAAAAAAGTAAAAAACAAAAAAACAAAAAAAAAAACCACAGGATTATTTGAATACAAATGTTTTACAAATTGACAAAAAATATATATTTTTTTGTCCCTGCTTTAGTATTTTTATATAAAAATAAGAAACAGAACAGATCTTATATTTTTCAGCCACATAACAATGTATTTTAAAATGTGCCTTTTTGACATCTTGGCAGGGTAAGTAAAAATCTGAATTACTGGCACAAATAGGTCAGTAGAAAATGAATACAAAACATACAAATAATAAACAGTTGAATTTGATTCTACGCTGTAGATTGCAGCAGGATTAGAGTATACAAAGAGTCTTGAGTTCGTCCCAAATGCAAGTGTATGATCAATGAACAAAAACTTCTGACATGTTGGCATATGGTTGATCATGTCAGCGATAGCTTTGGTAATCCAACATAAGAACATGTTTCTGTCTAAACACCAGAGAAAGTGAACACTCTGTATGTTTTATATAAATCACTCAAACGTTACCGATACAGCCATGCGCTCTGATATCACGTCAAACTGAGTCTCTCGGCCAAATGGCTCATAAGCCTTGTAAATGAGAAACACACCGTATCAAAGTGCTCCAAAACCATTCAAATATTCTCTTTCTTTTCAACTTGTTTGGCAAGGCCAAGCGTAATCTTGTTGAACCCTCTTCACTGGCAGAGCATGGGGATTGTAGTGCCAAAGTGTAAACTCACTGAAGCAACACAATAATGACAAAACAACCTAATCCAACCATAAAACCTTCCCATTTGTGAGCGTTCCAGCTCTTTGCCACACGGATGTGAGGGGAAAACACAGATAAACACATAAAACGATTTCGAGTCAAGAAGCAGCGGAGGATTTTCTGAAAAGGGAATGAAAGAATGGAGGGGTTACCGCAAGGACTCTGGCAGGCGTTCAAAGAAAAGCCAGTAAAAAAGCTCAAGCTGGATAAATAAATAAGAGTGCTCCCTATCAGATGGGCCACACGCCACTGCCAGTTCAAAGTCGAGGAGAGTCCGACCGGCTGCACACGTCTGAATGCAACGCTTCATTAAGACCATCACACTCTTTGTGGCCTGCAGGACATGGAGGCTGACCGCAAACTACATCTCAAGACTCATGAAAACACACAGGCAGCAGCAACACAACAGCGATTACGGAGCAAATATCTCTTTTTTTATTTGTTCTTAAATAGGTAATCCAATAAAAGTCAATGTGATTTCACTTTCATAATGTGGCATAATTCCAAACAGGATATTTAGCTAAACAAAATGCAAGGTATAAGAAATTTATACCTTTATACCAAAATTAAGAAATTTAGCCGGTTTGGCTAAATTTGGCTATTGATTAACATTACCCAATAGCCCAATTGACCTAGGTGATGTCACTAGAAAAGAAAAGTAATTTCAGAGGAAGAGAAATGATTAATCGCGATTAATCGCATCCAAAATAAACGTTTTTGTTTACATAATATACGTGGGTGCACTTTGTATAATTATTTTGGATATATAAAAATACACACACATGCATGTATATTTAAGAAAAAAAATATTTATATATATAAAATATTTATATTTATATATAAATCTATATACAGTGTATACAAGAAAATATTTCTTAAATATATACAAGCATGTGTGTATTTATATATATAAAATAATCGTACACAGTGCATCACCCACATATATTATGTAAACACAAACTTTTATTTTGGATGCGATTAATCGCGATTAATCGTCTGACAGACCTAAGAGAAAGTCATTACATAATGATTCAAAATTGCGAAGACAAAGTATTTTTTGCCTTAGAAATAAGACACCACCGAATAAATCACAAAAAGACCAGGAATGTGCATTGTGAAAATAAATATGGTCAATTTGGATTTCATGTTGACTTTAAAATCACATTAAGACTAGTCTTCAATTCGCCCTCTCAGATAATTATTCCAGCATAATTCATTTTCCCCTGGCACAAAATATGAAATGTTTTCTTAAAATATGTGTGCAAAGTGCAGCCTAATGATGTTGTTGTAAGTAAAATACACATGCTCTGGGAAAGGAAAAAAAAAGATTTATAAACACTACAAATTTTCAAAAGTTCAATGACATTCCAAAGGAAGAGGTTGGACCCGGGCCATAATACTCAATGTTTTGATTATGAAGAATTGGAGAGGCCTTAAACAGTAGGAGACAGATGGATGCTGAGAGGTCTGGAGTTTGTTCCAGAGGAGACGAGCAATGTTTAAAAGCGCGACAAATAAAAAATTAAAAATAACCCGACACAAAAACATAAACAAACATGTCTGTCATCGCTGCGATTCTTCGCAGGCCAGGATGATTAGCGCTGCCAGCTACAAAGAGGGACATGCTCCAGTTCTCTCTCTCTCTGCTTTTCTCCTCCATGACTGTCTTCAGAGTCCTATACGCTCCTGCCAAAAGCTGTGGCGGTTTCTAGGCAGGCAGCCCTCAGACAGAATCACTGGGAAGGAGAATTGGAGGGAAGGACAAATAAAAGTGTCAGTTTGAGGGAGAAACTGGCACCGAGAGGCTATGACACATCTCCGTGTCCAAAAAGGCCCGTGAAGCCGAAGACACCAAAACATAAAATGTAAATAAGAGTTGAAGTACTGTACTCAAAAGAGAGCTCCTCATTTAATTTCCAACATAAGTCCAAGCAGAAATGGAAAGTATGATGCAAAACTATTAGCTTGAACAATGGCCATTTTCGAGTAGATTTCTCAAAAAGTGGAACAATAATGACAAAACAAAACCTAATCCAATTATAAAACCTATTTCCACACAAATCTAAGGGTTGAAAACGCAGGTGACATTCACAACATGAATAAAAGAAATGTTTATGCGAACAAAAAGTTCGAAATGCAGGTAGAAAACGTGATAAAATGAGCTTGAACAACATCCATTTTCTCTCAAACGCGCCATTTTGTAAAGCCATTTTTTAAATTCTGAAACGCAATAGTAGCTTTCCTTAGTTGGACTAAAATACAAAGTGTAATTTGGACATGTTAGTCTAGTCTATTAGTAACCCAAGAAATATTCTGACCTATCAAGTGGACTGCTTCCTTCTCCTTCAACAAAACCATTTTGCCTCTAGCTTCTGACTTCTTTGTGTAATATCTTTAGCATCTTGATGATTTAATGGCCTCTAGCTTAAGAACTTTTTGTCCTTGTATGTGTTTTCCATACTAAAACTGTCACTGCAGTAAAAGTGAGGTTGCTTCTAGTGAAAGTTGTAGCTATTTCTTTTCATGCAAGCTACATTTCAAGCCAGGAATCAGTCATCAACACAGCCATTTAAGTTTTTTTTTTTCTTTTTGGCAGACATTTCATGAGCAGAGAGGAGGTTTGTCGTTGGCAGCCATTTTAGATCACTCTTTCTGCTTTCACTCCCTCTCTCTATCTCTCACACTCATTCTATGCCTCCCTCTTTGTCTCAAGCAAGAACAAAGTTTAAGTAACTGTACTGAAGAGTGCCAGCTTGCCTATGTGCCAACTCACTCCGTTCAGGGCAGAAGAGAGAGCGAGAGAGAGAGACAGACAGACAGACAGAGAGACAGAAAGGCAAATGGCCGCTGCAAATGGTTGGCATAGACTCTGAAGATTTAGAAAGTTGGAGTGGGCAGAGAGCGAAAGTCACAGAGAAAGTTTGAGCTGTGGAAGTGACCTTACGTGAAAGACATTCCTGTGCACTGCCTCAGCCATTAGAGTGACTAACAGCTAAATAACAACATGAGATATTACGCAGTGAGTCATGGCAGGAAGAGTGAGCAAACTTTCACTCTTTCAGACCCAGAAGAAAATAAACACAGTTTGCAGCTGAGTTCAGAATGTTCCTCTAGAAATCCAGCAGGCACAGAAACTCAACACTTTCCAAATCCTCAAAATACGTCATAGGCTAGATAATTAGGGGTCATCATGGGGTCTAAAATTACTGTCATCTTGTTCTAATTTTTGTGGAAAAACTATGCTGCAGAAAAAAAAAATAATAATAAATCAGAGTACACTACCATTCAAAAATGTAGGCTCAGTAAGATTTTTTTTTTTTTGAGAAATTAATCATTAATTCAGCAAGGTTGCATTAAATGGATCAAACGTGACAGTAAAAACATTTATAATGCTATACAAAAGATTTTTATTTCAAATAAATGTTTTTTTTAAACTTGTTTTTTAAAACAAATCACAAAATTATAAATTATGTTTTAGCAAAAATTTTATGCAGAACAACTGTTTTCAACATTAATAAGGAATTTTTCACTGTAAAAAGTGCTCAGTTGACTTTGTATTGAATCATTTGTATTAAATACAAGTGAGGAAACATGTTGCCTTAAAATTATTACATAAATAAACTTCAAGCGTAATTGAAAAAATTAAGTTATGTGAACTTAGCAATTCCACATAACATATTTTTTTCAATTACACTTGAAATGTACAGTATTTTATATCAATATCATTTTAAAGCAACAGGTTTCCTCACTTTATTCACTTTTTACAGTGTTCTTAATATTAAAATTATTTCTGAAAGATAATGTGACACTGAAGACTGGGTAATGGCTGATGAAAATTCAGCATTGCTGAATTGCTGACAGCATTGCCAAAAGTACAGAAAAACCAACAGAGAAACTTGACCAGCACTACTTGCTATTACCTCTTTAGCTACTTCAATATAATGCTCAAATGTTCACTCCTAAACTGTTGCCCGTCTCAAATAGCATTTTGATGTTTAATTCATTTGAAAGACTCAGTTCATGTAAATGCTTCATTTCAATGAAGCATTGTAAAAAAAAGTTGAACTGATTCCTTTGAGTCCTCTGCAGGTTTAATGCCGTCACTCTTATTGAGATCCTTATTGTTTGTCGATCAGATAAATACTGTTCTGATTGCAACATAAATAAAATCATGTGATATTTATACATTTAAAAAGAAACTGAACCCTTAATAGCTTTAGCACAGCTGACTACTTGTTCAACGGGACAGCTTTACTGTTTAATCACGCTAAATTAACAGTATTTTGTCACAGTGTTTATATGAGTGCTAATGTGTGTGGATTTGGTCAACATCATTTTCTGAAGCAGCTTGTAACGTTTCATTTCCAGCTGTAGCTGAGCTGATTGAGGGTGACAACCTTTGTCATACCACACCCCAGCGTTCTCCATCACTCCGAGAGGAAGAGGTGCAATTTCCCTCAGCACAGAGCCAATAAGACAGATGGACCGGAGGGCATTCAGACTGCCGTAATACTGAAACAATTATGAGATGTTCCTTTACACTCCAACTGTGGAATTTAGTATGAAACAGAGTCATTCAGAGCCAGAAACAGCCCTTATGAATCTTGTATAAACCACACAGTCTCCTGGAACAGTCAGGTGGCACTTGTTAGGTAAACAATGCATTCAACCTATTGAGGAGAGCTACGCTACGCTATGATTTGGCAGATGGTAAAGTGGCAAAAGAAATCCTTTGCATTTCCATTGAAAGGGGAAACTGATCTGGGGTGGGTTCTTTTAGCTTGGCCAATAAGGAACAACTTCATTGATCATAACACCCTAGCAACCACACAGTAACTTGCTTAACATGCACAGTAACATTAATGGAATAGCAACCATCACTCATAATTTCTTGAAAAAAAAATATGAAAAATTTGTTTTGTGTTTAAAAAGTGGATAACCAAAATGTAACCATATTGCAAATCAAATTCTGGGCTCTCAAAGCCAAAGAAATTCATGAAAGATCCAATGCCAAATATCTTGAAGTTTAGATTCACTCCAGGCTTTTGTAAAGCATAACACAACATAACGAAATAAAACAGAGATGATAAACAGGGATGATATTGAAATTCTGTTATTATATTAGGGGTTGAGCTTAAACTAATTAGGTTTAAGGATAGGGTCAAAGCTTAGGGTGAGTTTGGACCTTGTAGCTCCAACAAGAAGAAGCAGAGAGGAGGAGCCTCTGGAGTGAGCAGCCTCTCAAAAAGGTAAGAAAACTTCAATACCCACAATGCACTGGGCTTGATCAGACTGTCCATTAGCAAGGATACGAAAACTTTTTTTCCATCATCCAGTGGGCTTTTGCTGATAAACATGGGATATCTTGGTGCAGGTAACATGGAAAATGTGCACATATTGTTCATTTACATACTACTGATATTGCAATAATACAAAGCTGGTTGAAAATCAGCAAAAAAATAAGTGCATGTTAGATGATGGCAAAGGTAATATAAATGTAAAAATAGAGGAAATTAGCATCCACTATTAAATATCCAATATGAATAAAAAAAAACAATATGGTACAGATAAATGGTGCATCCCTATACATATCGCAAAACAACAATGTAACACAGCCCAATCGATGGATGTGTGTCTCAGACATCATGGACTGTTAATCTGATCATTTCTACCTCTTTTTTTCCCTGTGTATCATTCTTCGTCTCTCTTTTCAGCACTGCTGATCAGTTTCAAAGCTCTGATTTCATTGCTGATATGTTTTCTGCTGAAGAACAAACACGGTGAATGCATATCTCTAAAAACTCTCCCTCTTTTCTGTTCTGTCTGCACCTCTTTCTGTCTCCATGAGAGCTGTTAGGGTAAGAGTTATTGATCCTGACCATCGCCATCACAGCCGGCCAATAAGTCTTTAACATCTAGAGAAGAACCGAATGAGAATGTCAGGCTGAAAAGTGTGTGTGTGTAAGAGCGAGACTAATAGGGAGGGGTCTCTTGATGCATTTAGCAGTCTGGCGGACCGCATTGGCTCCCGGGCCTGCGTGGATGAATCCACTGGGAAAGATTTAATGGGTTATCTTAATATCTTACAAATATCAGTGTTCATCTAAATTCATTACAGACCCTCTTAGATGGACAAGCGCCAGGGTAAAACAGAAAGGAAATGCAACAGCAGGTTATGTTTTTCAAGACCGCCAGGTGTCAACAAGCACTACTGATAAGAAATTTCTGTTCGGCAACAGTTTCTGAATATTAAATCTCACAGCTGAAAGGAAATATGGGAGGAAAACATGCAGTTGAATTGGATATTGGACCATTTGTATTGTATTTATATAGTACTATTATTTAATTTAATCATTTATTTAATTTAGGTTTTACCACTGAGGCACAAGTCAGTCCAGATGTTCTTTATAAGATGCTTTGTATGTCTGTAATTGCAGTGAGGGTCAGACTCTCATTCTTACAATACAAGTTAAATGTTGCAGTTTGTAATCAAGTTATCGGCCAACTGGAGAGTAACTCAATTTTATTTACTCACTGAAGCCCATTTAAACTCGCAGTTGGTGCTTGGCGAGTGTCAATTCTGGAACCTGCATGCAGCGCTCTGAGACAGACTGTACAAGACTGAGGGAGAGATAAAAAGAAGAGGAGAGATGGGAATGTCTACTCTTAAATCTCTCTCTGAAGTTGCTGAGGTAAGGAGAATAGGGTCCATGCCGCAAAGCTGACGTTTAATGAAGGAAGCTGTGCTTTTATGTGGTCTGGCAAACTGGTGTGCAATATAGAGTCATAGAGGATGAGTACAGGTTGAGTACAGACACATTTATGAAATAAAAAATGTCTCTTAAAAATACTGTAAATAAAACTAATGCTATAAACATTGCCTCTATTCAAAGGTAAATTAAATTACCTGTTTTAATGATTGTTTACATAAATGCTCAAATGCATTCATTTGTATAAAACCATATTGATTTTTAATCAATTTAGGCAACAGCTGTAAATCGACCAAAGAAACATGGCTGAATATGAAAATATGACAACTGGCACTATTATTATTAGTAACAGACTATATAACACACTATAATGATATGGATACACTGTAAAAAGTGATCAGCTGACTCAAAAAAAGTGAAAAGTGAAGAAACCTGTTGCCTCTTAGTTATTAAGTAAATAAAACTAAAAATCATTTCTGAACATTGAACGCAATGCATAAGATATATCGGCATTGTGTATTAAAAAATCATTTTGGTCAACCTGTATTATACACTCTAAAAATGCTGGGTTGTTTTAACCCAACTTTGCGTCAAATATGGACTAACCCAGCCGTTGGGTTAAATTTTTACATTACATTTTTAACCCAACATTTCGGGTTTGTCCATATTTGACCCAAAATTGGGTTAAAACAACCCAGCATTTTTAGAGTGTAAAAATGAAATAATGAAAAGGAAAAAGTGGTCTAAACACACAACAACAAGAGTCAGATAAAAAAAATCCATAATTTAATTTCCATGAGAATGGAAAAATAAGCGTTCGAAAACAATATTCAGTGAAGACAATCCCTCACAAATATGCAATCGAGGAGGAGCTGTCCAACAGCTGCAAAATCCAAATGACAGTCTTTTACTTCTCGTCTCAACTACTGGGGGGCCTGTGAGGAAGGAGTGGGCGAGGGATGCTGAGAGGGACTCGCTAAGGAGAAAATGGTAGGCGGAGGTAATTGGTCCAGCTGACCTTTTCTGCAAGATTGCAGCTTCCTGTGGCAGAGGGGTATTATGGGGCTGCCTGAGTCTGACAGTAATAACACACTGCAGCTATTTGCTCAATCTGAACGCCTGGACAAATCACTGCCAGCTGGAGGAAGACAGGCAAGGCTATACAAGAGTCACACTGCAGGTGCAGACACACACGCACACACATACGTATGCACTCTTTGCATGTGTTCCGTTCTAACAATGACACCTCAGAAACATATCTACCCTAAACTCTAAGCTCAACTATTCTAAATCGAGATGAACACATGGAAGTCATATTTATTAAAGGAACCAAAAATGTTACCTTTTTGTTTAAGGTTATATGAAAAAGAAAAAAAAAATGGGGGTGAAACTTCCCTTAGTTTAAAGGAACACAAATTATCCATTAAAATGGCTCTAATTGTTTAAAAAAAAACTAATTGTTTTTATGAAAAGCCCCTGTTAATGCCCCTGTTAAAACAAAAATCAGACCTAAACGGATGCAGATACACATTGATTAAATGTACTCTTCCAATTGGAAAGTGGGATTGCCATTCCTACTGCTTTCAAATTGCGCTTTACGCTTTTCTGCCATTCATTTTTCTACAGGTGGATAATCTCCTCTTCTTCATACCATCTCTTGTCCAACTCACAACACTTAAAGGGGGCTATGTGTAGGTTTTTAAGACAGTCTTCATTTATACATTTAGAGCCAACCATAACGACACCTTGACTGTCCACTACGGTTGCCTCTATCAGTCTGTTAGTCACACTATTAGACTCAATAGTGTGAGGACCCGAATTTGCGTGAAAATTCACAAAATGTGTCGTCATGCGTGTTCTCGCCAACTTGGGCTTAGATCTGTACGGCAGCCATTAGTAGACAGCGGCAATCGGCTAGCAGTAGTGTTTCAAATGGACTCTGCAGACGGAAAGAAGCGACCAGCCTCCAGCACAATCCAGATACCAACGAAAACCACAGAAAAAAGGCCTTCTCTAGTGCGGCCAACGAGTGTGCGAGCATGTGCACCAAGAACGAGCTTGAGGCCATGTCCACACGGACACGGGTGTTTTTATAACCGCGACTTTTTTACGTGGTTCGGCTGTTCGTCCACACGGAAACGCAGTATCAGGACACTGAAACCAAACATTTTTGAAAACCACTGCCAGGGTGAGTATTTTCTGAAACGCCGGTTGCAGTGTTGCCGTGTAGACAGCGAAACCGGAGTTTTTGCACCGCTGATGGCTTCTGATTGGCTAACGTGGCTTTACGGTTAGGTTTATATCGCCACCTGCTGGTGTTGCATGCTCTTGACATCATTTGATGTCTTGTTTTTGCGTTTTCATGTGGACGGAGGTTTTTTTAAAAATGCAGGAGGGTTATAAAAATACCCGTGTCCATGTGGACATGACCTGAGACTGGCTGCAGTTTCTATAACGGCCACTGGTGTCAGTAACAGGTGGCCAACAGAACATTGTTTGAGCCTCAATCAATCTCATTCACAGGTACAACTGTGTCATGTTCTGCTTTTGAAACAGAAATAAACGAGCAGTACTACTCTAGTGCCAAACCAGCGTTACTCTGACTCAAAGGGCCATTAAACAACAATAGTTATTGAGGCTGTAGTTGAAGAGGGCACTCTGAGGCTTCACTCGCATTGTAAGTAAAGAATTATAAAGCTCCTATTTTTCTGCTTTTCCGCAAGCCACAATATAAAAACCAGATGTGAACGGCGTATTCCTTTCAAGTTATTTTTGGATGAGTTTCATAGACATATTAAAATATATATTTATATAAAATGGCTTAAACCACCCACCATAGCCTTTGGATCAGCTATAAAGCACTCTCTCTGCAATTTGAGCATAGCATGTCATTTTTGAGGACACATGCAGAGTGCACAAACGCTGGCACGTGAAATTATAACGCCAAATGATTATATGCATTTAAACAAATCATGTGAACACGCAAATGCATGTATTCTTATGTACATGCCACCCTAACGCACAACAATCAGTACTGTAAAAGTTCCAACATCACGTGTGAGTGGAAAAGCCTTTAGCGGCTACCGGTTCGTGCCTTCGCAATCCACGGTTTCCATGATTATGGGGATGAAATTGAGAAAAGGCTTAGTTTGGGTTTCCATCAAAACATTCACTGACATCTCTAATTGGCCGTCAGAGCTAACGGGAGAGCGGAGGCTACAGTAGGTCATTGCAGAAGGGCACACTTCCCAACTCTCCCTCCATTGCCATTCCGGGAGTGGAAGAAGGGCAGGGCTGTCTGGGTGGGCGCTGGGAGTGTGTTTGGTTTGGAAAGGGCTCCAAGGCCAAAGTCGCGCCAGGACCCTCAACACTGAGGCCTCACCCTCTGGGTTACTTCCATCACCCTCCCTGTCTCTTCTCGGCACAGGATTCTTTTCAAATTGCGGTTTCTTCGGGCCTAGTAATGCGGTCGGAGGTCCATAATAAATAGGAATTTTCCTTCGCTGAGGTCGGACAGGCTGCAATCCCCTCTGATCTGACACCCGGGTTCCCGCTCTACTGTAACGGACTTTACCAGAATGGACCGGACACCGAGCCAATTGCAAATACAAGGGAAACCACAACAATACTGGCTGTTAACCTACTGTTCACCTATATAAACATTTCACAATTCTGGCACCATTTACTCACCCTCATGTCAATCCAAACCTGTGGAACTCTGTGGAATATATAAGTAGATATTCTGCTTTGTACATAGAAAGAAACTGATTCCCACTGATTCCATTGACTTCCATTGTTTGGACAAAAAGAACATAAAATATCCCCTGTGTGAACTATCCAAACATCCTCAACTGCCTAAAGACCCTAAAAAGCAAGAGGAACTTTTTGGGGGGCTATTATTATTATTATCATTATCACATTGGGTGTGTATAGGATTGGTGCAAAAAGTCAGTATCACCAGTAGGGGGCAGCGTTGCTGGAGCCAGTGTCAACTGACAGATAATGAAAATAGAAATATGGAAATAAACCGTTATATATCATTCAATTTTATAAAATAAAACAAAAAAGTCTCTTAGGCTTTTCAGTGTCTTTATATTAATTATAAATCCATGCAAAGATCAGTTATTTAACATACAGTACAAAGAGAGTATCTATTTATGTAGCGTTTAAGCTCATAAACAGCCTCATAAAGCCATCACACAATGTTGCCGCTACACAGTGTCAGGAGTTTGTCATGAGTGTGCCATGTGTCATGTCATGTTTGTTCCTCATGTGAATTGGGGGAACCATAAAATCAGGCAGAGTGTTTGAGTGTGCTAACCACCCCGGGTGGTTTGCATTGTGGTGGAGAACGTGGTCTGAAACATTGATACACACTGGCCTTGTCTCTGTCTCTGGGCTCTTGGATCCTCTAGTCCTCACGTGGCAGTCTCCGCTGCTTCAGTCAGTGTGGCTTGGCTGCATGCGACTGATGAGGGCTTTCCTCATTCAGAAAGCTTGGAAACCTACACCGACTGCCATGCAGGCCAAGCCCAGAGATCTCACAATGAATCTTCATTGTTTAGTCTATTCAAAGCAAAGATTTTAAGTAAAAACATTAAAGTTTGTATAAAAGTTATTTAATTTGTGTGAATGAAAAGTTAATTAAAGACATACAGAATGCATGCAAGTGCTGCCCTGCGGGCCTCAAAACTCAAAAACAGACTTTGCATGAATCCATCCAAAACTAGTAAGAGTCCTAAACTAACATTTTTTTTTTTAGCTAAGCTAAAGTGAAAAAGAGCATATGAAAAATTAGCTATATATGCAACATGAACTTACAAAGAACATTAGTTCTGTAGAATTTTTTAAATTTTAATGTTATTTTTAGAATCAAAAGTTGTTCTGTTCTTATTTGTTAACATTACTTAATTCGCTGTAAACATGAACAAATAATGAACAATTCTATTTTTATTAACAAACATTAACATTAACAAAGATGAATAAATGCCGTAAAACATATATTTCTCATTGTTAGTTCACATAAATTAAATTAATATAAAGCGATTTCTTCTCTTAATCCTCCGTATGGATTCATTATGACACCTTTATGAACCTTTTTGGTTCTTCTAAGTTTTAGTTACCTGGACTTTTAATAGAGGGACAGAAACCTCTCAGCTATAATTAAAAAATATATTTTGTTTTTGTTAAACCAAAGTCTTATGGGTTTGGAATGACATGAGGGTGAACGAATTTTTTTATTTTCAGATCAAATTACAAAATTACATTTCCCAGATTAAAGATACCCTTTATTGTAAAGTGTCATACTTTGACTCTAGAACAGAGTCATTCATTTAATTCAATGAAAAGATTCAATTCAAAAACTAAATAGTTTTTTTTACAACTGAGGCAATGACGGTTGACAGAAAGTACGGGACACAACTAATCTGACACACTGAACGGTAAAATGTAAGGCTCAAGCTATGCTTGAAAAACTACAGCCACTCACTACTGAGAATTGTAGCTTCCCTATTTCTAGCTACTACTGTCTAACACTTATCTGAAGGATATCAGTTATGTCTTTCCCCGCTTTTCCTCTTCTCACTCGCTCTGTGTCTTGACTAGCGTCAAGAAAGCGCCACATCTGCGCAGGTCGTAGGGCGGGTCGATCATCAGCCCAGACAGTGATCTGCTCCAGGACTCTGCTCTTTCTCTGATTACACTATTGCACATTGCAACCGATGTTCTATCTGATTTAATAGAAACAGCCCCCCTCTGATCCCCCTTCTCTGTTCCACGAATAAACAACCGTATAAACAGTAATCAGTGCTTAACAGCGATGCGACTTTAAACGAGTAAAAAAAACACGTATGCCATTCCAAAGCTGCCATTTATAATGTGGGTTAAGGAGAAGATTCGATACAAGCATCCAGACAATGTCAGCTGTAACTTCACAGTTATGTGAACATTACATCCACCATTGACCCAGTGACGGGACACTCCTCTCTATATAGCAGAACAAAATATGGAATACACTATAAAATCAAACAAATACAGTATGTGGAGAGAATATATACAGTATTTGTATGTTGAATATGACACCGTCCCATTTAACTGGAGACAGAGAAAGTGTGTAAGACAGGAAGAGCATGCAGCACAGAGATTACAACAGTGACGTAGCGCAGCTGTCCTCACATGCCCTCTTCTTCAGTAGAGGCCGCCTCTGCCCCTCCTTCAGCAATCTCACTTTCCCTTGCCCTCCCTCCCATCGATTTTACCTCACTCCCTTTCTCGCTTTTTATGATATGCTTTCTGCTACAATGCTGCAATGTGGCAAACATTAACATTAACCTCAAGCCATCTGGACTACTCATTATAAAAGAGCAATATCTGCTTTTCACCCCCTCCCTTACTCTTTTACTCTTTTTTATTTTCCCTCAAAGCCACATTAACCCACTTCAGCAGTTTCCTGAATTGTGTCCAAGTGAATGCTGCAATTGATGAAAATAATTATATATCATGCAACGCTTTAAGTGCAATAAAGACAAATACAATCAATGGGGCAGCATTTGCAACACTGTTGCACTCTGATGTAATGGCAACAACTTAGCGTTTTTTTTTCTTTTTTTTAAATGTTTATACATTCAATCTCCTAACTAACTAATAATTTAGCTAACGATAAACAGTTCACAGATAAACAGCGTTGTGAACAATAATGGAAATCTCCAGTTTTTGGCATGCCGCTCAAAACAATGCAGCTAGCTAAGATACCAACAACTTCAAGAAAAAGAAAAAACAGCTAACTGGAAAATTCCTGAAGAAGGTTGTAATTAAAGCTACATTTAATATTCTTTCATATTGTTTTAATGCATTAATATGTAGAGTTGTCACAGTGCAAATTCAGAAGTCGGAACCAAGTCAAATTTTGGTACCATATTAGCAAAATCTAAAAAGTTTTTATTTAATATAATTAATTAAATATATTATATAAATGTAAACCATTGACACTTCCCAGAGCGCTCACTCAAATACAGACAGCCGTGTTTGAATGCAGCACATGATACCATTGGTACTGCAGAAAGACTGGTACAGTTATATATCAACTTGGCACCAAAGTACAGGCACTTTTGACAACTCTATTAATATGAATACATTAAATGTTTTCGCTTGGAAAAAAGCACCAAACTCACGCCACAGGTTGAGATGTTGTTGCTATGCTGGTTTGGTCAGGATTCTAAAAAAGAACTGTTAAAAATAATAATATCTATATAATAATATATATATATATATATTAATACTGCATGTAGTAATGGCTTTGTCATCACAGGATTATATCTAATTTTAAAATATGTCATGTTTTGAGTTTGTTCAAGTTTAGAGTTTGCTTTTGCTCAGCTTTCATGTCTTGTTTTCTGTTTTAGGGTACATTTACACGACATCAATATGCTTAAGTATAAGCATGAGTTTTTCCTTTGAGTTTTCCATGTACAAAAGTTTGTGTTTTCAGGCACCAAAAATGCTGTTGTGTAAATGAATGGTCAAAATGCATAAAAAGCGTACAGTTTTTTGAAAACGGTGTTGTGTAAAGAGCCCCTTAGGCTATGTTTACATGGAAACAATTCTGAAGAGAAAATGCAAAAGTGGCATTGCGTCATCACTTTTTATTCTGCGTTTAGACGAGCGCTTTGGGTGGGAAATCCGCGTGCTGATGGTGACGCAAAAGTGTGTGAAATTCAATGTAGTATGCACTCCAGGCGGCTAGGAGTGCATACTACAACAACACCAAGTCCACGCGCCTGCGTACAACCTTCACTGTCAAACAGACTTTTGCGTTTTTACCCTTTGCACGGGAATGCTGCGGTGGAGCGTTTTTAAGATTTCCACTCTGCAGGGTGGTTTCACTTTTTTGCGTTTTTAAGCCTCAAAAATGGCATCGCCGTGCCACATCCGATAAAATATTTTTACGTTTTCACCTGCGTGTGTACAAGGCCTTAGTTTCATGGTCTGTCTTCTAGGTCACCCTTGTTTCAGTGCCTGTTTGTCACAATAGTTACTGATTGATTTGAGTATTCTGTTCAGGTATGCCCTGTTAAATGGTTCA
Source organism: Cyprinella venusta (assembly GCA_038021265.1). Lineage (NCBI taxonomy): Eukaryota > Metazoa > Chordata > Actinopteri > Cypriniformes > Leuciscidae > Cyprinella > Cyprinella venusta. The sequence goes on along the minus strand of CM075872.1, from coordinate 10,603,705 downwards.
ATGGTTTTCTGTGTAAATAAGCCCTCTAGTCTGTTTCAGTTTGTTCCATGTTTTGCATTGTTGTTGTTTGATATCAGTGTGTTCCTGGTTGTGTTTGCTTCGAGTTATTCTCCTGTTTGCTGATTTGATTCCTGGAGTAAAGATTGATTTTGAGTATCTCCTTCGTCGTTGCGCTTCAATACAGCCACCGACTGTGACAATGTAAAAAAAGAAGAAAACAGTCATTTTAAATTTGTACTGTTATTTTACAATATTACCGTTTTACTGTATTTTGTTAATCAAATAAATGCAGGCTTGGTGAGTACAAGAGGCTTCTTTTTAATGTTAAAATCTTACTGACCTTTTAAAAAGTATTTTAACACTGAAGAAATCCCCTGTTTACTTAAGCACTAGTGCACAATCTAGAGTTTATTGCATGCAATAAAGAGAAAATAATTCAAATCCAAACTCTGTAAACTCCAGTGTCAAGCCATGATTGGGTCACGGCTAACACCTTAACCAGACTGTGATTTATCACAAGCCACAAATGTCACCATTAACTGAAGCTTCAAGTAAATCAAGCCAGTTTTGTCTGTGGAACATTTCAGCCAAATTTCCATTTATCAGTGTGGCCTTCATCAATCTTCAAATAATGCGCGGTGGAGACAGACATGAGAGCTGAGCCCCTACAGGGCCGAGGAGCCGGTCCTACAGAGTTCTGCAGGGACCAGGGAAGCTGAGTTATAAATAGCATGGAAAACCCTGATCAATATTAGAGAGACAGACAGAAAGAGTCAGCCAAGAAACTCAATCTCCGACTCACGCAAGCAAGCGTCTGGCCCTGAGTGCCTGAAGGTAGTCTCGGCTATGGCAAACACATTTGCCCACAAATGAGCACAGAAATTTGGTTGTGATTTTTATTGGCCTGGTAGTCTTGGTCTATAAGTGGCTTGACTTCAGTAACGTTTCACAGAGGGGAATTAGCACTAGGCACTATCAACATTAAATCCCCAATGAAATGGCTTGACAAGAACAATTTTCTTTCCTGTATATTAAAATATAGCCAATAACCTTTGCTTAACATCACAGTCGTGCGCCATTGCTAATTCTTATTGCTTATCAAGTATAAGAGGAGGAAGATTCTCATAATACAGAGCATCTGTACATTATGTGTATATGCCCCCATGATCAATAATTCATTTAAAATAACATTTAAAATGTATTTACAATTTGCATTTGTGGGAAAATGTAAAATTAATAATAATAATAATTTGTTACATTTATATAGCGCTTTACCGCAAGCGCTCAAAGCGCTTCACATTGGAAGGGGGAATCTCCTCAACCACCACCAATGTGCAGCATTAACCTGAATGATGTAACGGCAGCCATATTGGGCCAGAACGCCAGCTTACTGGAGGAAAGGAGACAGAGTGATGAAGCCAATTAGTATAGGGGTGATTAGGAGGCCATGATGGACAGAGGCCAATGGGCAAATTTGGCCAGGATGCCGGGGTTACACCCCTACTCTTTCGAAAGACATCCTGGGATTTTTAATGACCACAGAGAGTCAGGACCTCAGTTTAAAGGACCTCAGGACCTCAGATACGGCCTCCGTATCCCCTAGACACCATTAACTACACACAAATTAATAAATAATAATGAATGAAAATATCGTTTCTTTTCTCTGTTTTTGAAAACTCTTCGCAATCAACTTAAAATGCTTCCAAGATCGACTTGTCGACCACGAACGACGAGTTGGTGACTCCTGTAACGTTACTGTTTTACGGTCAATAGTACTAATCAGCTAATTTTCAAAGCCATAACACAGCGAGGGAAAAGAACTAAGTTACATGAAACAATCCAACTACAAGACTGACAAGGGAAAAGTCATACTCACGGTGTATATGGCTGGCTTCTAGCTTTCTGCGGCTTCCCTTTCAAGGTTGAACGAAACGCGTTCTGTTTGTAGCGCTGTTTGTTCGCTGTCGGCTACGGTAGAAACATGACGTCATAATATGTCGACCTTAATAGAAGGGAGTGCCTGCGGTTATGTAGATATAATGTCTCATTCTAAGGTAATAAAAACATAACGATTCATTGATTAAGGTCTTTATACAGCACTGAATGCATATTGCATTTCTGTCAATAGATCCTTAGCAATATCACACATTGCACCTTTAAGTAAACGGTCAGACTGCTACAATGAAAAGAATATGACTCAAATTCCTATTCATATAGTCAAGTGTCCTCTGAGCATTTATCTATCTAGCATGCAGTTTTTAGAGTAATTTATGGGGCAGAAATACCCAGAGCAGGCTAAGGGGCTGAGCGAAAGCCTTGCGGGTGGGGGGTGGGGGGGTTATGGAGGAGCGCAGCTGTGTAACTCAAACCTCCGAAACAGCTGGTGCCAGCATTTTCTCTCTCCTTCTAATCCCCCAGCATGCCATTTTATTCCAAATAAACAGCCGTAGAAAATGTTCCATATTTTTCAGGGTGGGCTTAAGCATAAGAGCGTAGTTAGGCATAGTTTTTCCTGCCTTCAATCACTTTAATACGGAATGTGACTAAGAGTGAAAGTGAGAGTGAGAGAGGAAGAGAAAGGGTGGAAAGAGTGACCCTCTCTTTCCAGGCCAATGGTTTTGGGTCTCTTGGCTGATCCCTATAAAATGTGATCTGGATTATATAAGAAATGTTAAATTGCTCCCACAAATCACTGTGTAAATGGGAAACACCCCCCCACAATCAAGCACATTTCACTTCAGGCACACTATAATATGCAAGAGAGGTGAAATATGTTTTGTCTTCACATCTATGACAATGTTTCCTCAATTCCTAAATATCACTGCCTGTGCCAATGTCAACAAAGAGCTTTTCATATTCTCCCCTAATATAATCAGTCTGTTTTAGCTTAAGACAATTTAAATGCAGCCTGTCAATTAAATCAGCTTTTGAAGTCTGAAGGCATCACATTCCCACACACGCACCTGTTGTTTTCTTTTTTCCTATTGTGAGAAATGACAGACAGACATATCCGAAGATAGATAGAGGGAGGGCTAGAGTGGAATTTTCTCAGTCAAACCACTGCCTGCTCCTCCTGATTGCTTTTAGAAGAAAAAAGCTGCACATAAACGCTGGTCTAGGATCAGTTTTATCCATAATAATAGCTTATTGGTAAAACAGATTTGGCAGTGTGTACCAGTGTTTGCGCTCTGGAAAACATCTAAGGTTTCTATTTACATGTTTTTGCAGCGTCGAGCAAATGTAGCCAATCACAAACACATCAATTGACTTTAGCAAATCAGATTCAAGTTAGCAAGTTGTTAAGTGGATTTTTTTAAATCCAAAAGTTTAGTGAAACTTTTTTAAATGGATTCTGAGTTTTGGACTCTTGCAAATTCTCTCATTAAAACAAACAAAGTGTCGAAATTGTGTCAACAACTAGAGATGCACCGATTACAAATTTCCCGACCGATTCCGATTTCTGATTTTCATTGAGTTTGACCTGCCGATACCGATTTTAGCCGATACCGATTTTTTTTGTGAACGTAGACATTTTACTGTTGCGATGTGTCACGTTACTTGAAACTGTTTTAAAAAAATCTATTTAAATGTGTTTTTAAAGGGATACTCCACTTTTTTTTTTTTTTTTTTTTTGGAAATAGGCTCTTTTTACAACTCCCCCAGATTTAAACAGTTGACTTTTACCATTTTCAAATCCATTAAGCCGATTTTCTGATATTTAGAAGAATATCAGTTACCAGACAGTTTCTGGTCTCATTGACTTCCATAGTAGGAAAAAAATATATACTATGGAAGTCAATGAGACCAGAAACCGTCTGGTTACTGACATTCTTCTAAATATCTGAAAATTGGCTGAATACATTCGAAAACGGTGAAACCCAACTGTTTAACTCTGGGGGAGTTGTAAAATGAGCCTATTTCCAAAAAAAAGTGGAGTATCCCTTTAAAGAGGAAGCACATCTTGGAGTTGGTTCACTCTCCACCTGACTGACAGACAGAGCGACAGATCACTGTAAAATTTCGAACAGAAATTGTGATAATTCAATTTCTTGACTTCTATTCTATTATGTTGTGACGTTGTGATGATCTTTGGTGTGCAGCACAGATTTCCACCAGGATCTTGTGTCTGTGATGGTTCAGCTCAGTGTCCCGTACAATACCCCGTGTAAAGCACGGTTGTTTTGGAACACGGTGTCCCACACAAAACCTCCATTCACTGGCACAGAATAACTGGGGGTTTCCCTCTCTGCTCGTAAATATAGATGCAATTAAAGCTGACAAAGACGTAGACTGTAGAGTGGGGCAGATATAGAGCAGTGTGAATGAACAGCAGGATGAAAGCTCGAGCGCGCTCGCGAGCGTATGGCACACCAGCCTGCACGCTTGTAATTGTTCTGCGAATTCAGACAGCTGCTTCTCTCTCTCTTTACGACAGCTGTAGCCAAGCTGAGTAGAGGGTCTAATCAAAACGTAATGAATTAGCCAAGTGTGTCGTGGTAAGACAGTTGAGTAAACCTAAACAACCATGTAATTTCCTCTGTTTCATCCTCCAGGCAGCATGCCAATCGTGCCAGTGCTAGCACTGGCATTGGTCAGTCCCAACAGTGATGCTGTCCGCCAATGCCAGGACGGGCAAGGAGCAGAAGGGAAGGAAGGAGACAGAGTGAGGCGATAACAAACGGCAAAAAGAGACTCTATTGAACATTACCTCATATACTGGAAGGTTTTGTGAGACATTGGATGGTTTAAAGAAAAAGCAGAGCAAGATAAAATCAATAATACAATAAATAATGCAGTGAGTATATGTCTACATAATTGCATTCTGTAGATCTACAAACTTCCTGGCTAACAATGCTGCAAGTGTATTGCTAGTGGGCACCTGCTAGCAATAGTCCCATGCTATGTCCCAGAGCAGATGGACTGCCAATAGCACTTCTGTCCTGTGCATAGAGTGTCTGAAACCAGGGCCCTGACCTCCTTAAAACAGCCTGTTTATGTGTGTGTGTGTGTGTGTGTGTGTGTGTGTGTGGAGAATAACAGCACAGAGCGCATCTGCTGAGCAGCGCAGCTTTTATGACGTGATTTGTAAAGGGTTAAAAGAGAAAAAGCGAGTGCGAGTGTATTCAATTACAAAAGCGCAGAAAAACTATTAAACAACACAAGTCTCTCTCTCTCTATTTGTATGTGTTTTCGAAGATCTACTTGCCTCCAGGGCAGCATCAATCTGTCTTATTTAGCTTCATTTGTAATATACTCCATCAAGAAACCTGCTGGATGGGCTCACACACTCGCACACATACACACAAATGAGTCAGGACACAGCTCTAAGCCCTAAGAGCTATTTTGAATGGTTCCCTAGTGAAACATGATAGACTAGCACACCTAAAGGAGACCTTTCTGCATTGTTTTTGTCATATAAGTGAGAGTACGGTTTCAAAACCTAGTGAGCAATCTATGTAAGCAGTATTTTAAAGCTAAATAGGCTGTAGCACATATGACATTTGGAAAAGGTGCAATATTTTTGCACCTTTTTGTCTATTTTGTTATCTCAGCTTTTTTCAGCTTTCTTAAACAGCCTAAAATAACTATCCTACCATGGAATATTTCTATAGCATATAATTTGAAAATATATAAAAAAAACATCTACAACATATGAGCATCTCAAACAGAATATAAATAAGCAAAACAACAATGATATATTTAGGTTTAAATCACCCACTGTACTGGTGTGCGCTTAATTTATATTTCACGCAGAGATTGACAGGATAGGGCAAAGATTGAGCTAGCTTTCTCATCCCTGGCATATGTGAAAAACAAAAAGGGCAGCGCCTGTCAGTGGACTGAGTGGAGCATGATCTACGAGTTGCACTATCCTCGATCTACCCCCGTAAATCAAGAGGCAGGCACATGTATCCCATTAACATGCCCACGACACAGTTCCATGCACAGATATTTTATTTTCATTTTTTTTTTAAGTTATAAGTTCAGGTTTAAACAAAGCAAACGAGAAACTAAAGAAAAAAATGTAATTGGAGTTGGTTATTCGCTATTATTTAAAGAGTTAAGTATCTTTAAATGCGTTTTGTTCCAATGATTCCCACATAAAGTAGATGGTTCAAATCACTTTTAACCGTTTAATCGTTGTCATGAAATACTCTTGTCTGTTAACAATGAGTTGACAGTTTGACCGTTCTTGTTCACTTTTATATATTTTTGAAGGTCTGAGGTGAATTGTTGCTTTCATTACAGCAATTTTCTGACTAATCCATGTAAACAAAGTATTAGATATCTTTAAACATGGGACGGATAGGTCCACGGAGGCTTCCATGTAGTTAGATGGGAGAAATTCCTATACACTGTCCCTTTAAAGAAAAAAAATGGGGGAAAAAAGAAAATGCACTGAATATTAATAAACTTCTAGAGAAAATATATATATTTAATATGGCAGCTGAAACAAAAAAAAACTTTTCGTCTTTTGTTAAAATATTTGATCGTAAATCGCCTTTTTTCCCCCAAAAAAATTTCTTCAAGTTATAACTTATAGTTATTTTAATCATTAAATTGATTTACAATTTAAATTGATTTATAGATTTACACACACGCGCACACACACCCATACCTGTATATATATATATATATATATATATATATATATATACTGTATATATATATACTGTATATATATATATATATATGCGCACACATGTTATTCAATAATATAAAGAGACTTTTTTTATTAAAACTATAATTATAAATGATTAAAATTGTGTTGAGTATCCGATATGCTATACAGAGTGCTATTTGTATTCCATGTGGAGTTGTTGCCTAGGTAGAGTGCTCTAAATCAGCCACTTATGAGGTTTCCGTTACAAGCCAGCTGCCTATGTAGGTACAGTAGCTCGCTAGGTTTTGGAACAGACCTCAAGTGTATATAAGCGTTAGTGCGCGACTATCTCTAGAAAGGGTGATTACTGAGATTAATGACTTCACACACAGGCTTCTATCTCCCCTCCTCTTTCAGCCACACCAATCACCTCCTAAATGACAGCTGGAACACAGAGCCACAGGACCCAAGGGCACCCCAGAGTCTGTCTTCTAGCTCTGCACCTCTCAACAATGTTTACCCAGCATGCTCCCTGGAGCCAGGCCAACTGTCAGCCGCTCCATCCCACAAACAACTCTCCGCCATTAGAACCCAAAGGATGGCCAAGGCGACCGCAGGAGCTATTAGCGGGAAGGGCAGTTAGGGTTCTAGTACCAGGGTTAGCGTTTAAGCTGCAGGGAGCAGATTGTTTCCAGCGCATGTCATTCCTTTAAAACCTGTTCCAAATGCTACAATAAAAATCTACAATATGGGAGCGTGTTTAAACACCCACACACAGCGCTTGGCGTTGAGTTTTAATGGAGAGCACGATCTTAATGAGGCTTTTCAACGTAAATACGACACGCTTGAGTGATGGTAGAAATAACGGACCTTGGCGTGACCGCAATGACTGAGCAACAATATTTTGCCACGTTTACCGGTATTGTTATGTTTGACTCGAGCTCACTGTATTTATTACATCATTTGAAAATCAATATTGACAATGTATCGCCTGGTAGCCCCAAAACATAGGGTACAAAAAAGGGTCTTCAAAAAAAAACACCAGTACAACCGTGTGCTTCTTCAGCCTGCAAAACAAAAAGTAGGCAGAGGGGGAAAAGAAAAGAAAGACTCATAACAAAGGAGGAAGAAAAAACAAATTAGAAGACAGGATGCGAGGGAAGATAGCTAGGATTGGCACGGGAGAAAAGAACATGTGAGGATGGAAGTTAACGGAAAGAAACCAAAATAACAACCAGGGCAAAGGAAAATATGATCAAAACCCGCTGTGTGACCTTATGTTTCTAACACAGGGCGATTTACCAAAAACGCTGCCCAAGATCTGACCTTGGGGCTGCTTTGACAAGAGTGGCAGCTCCCTGTTGAGAGAGGTTAGGCTCTCTCAACAGGCCAATCATCACACGAGAGCGAGATAGATAGGTGGAGTGAGGAACTGTCAATCAAAAGCTTTCTGAGAGAACACTTACGGTCAGATGCACATAGTCCAGTAATTTCCCCTTAAAAGTGCAGTAAATACTACTATAAGTATTGCGGGTATCAAACATACATGCCTATTTTCAATTAAAAAATATCTAATGCTAATTTAGAATATAGTCTTTATTTTATGCAAAAATGTTTAATACTTAGAGTATATAATTAAATAGATTGGCACATATTATAAGTATTATAAAATAAAACATTGAAACATTTATTAAAAATTCTGAAATAAAAAATTCAAAACTAAATAATATTTTTAAAATGTGTTGAACATACAGCGAATAAAAATCAAACACTCATTATCATATTTTTGTCATTATTTATTCACCCTTATGTAGTCCCAAACCAGCGCACTTTTATTTTTCCAAAAAACAACAGTTCATACTTGTGACCAAAGGATTTTAAGCTGCAAAAAAGGATTCAATACAGAATCTATGGCACAATTTGGATGTCAATAACATCAAATGTTCACTACAGTTCAAAAGTTTGGGGTGAGTACGATTTTTTTTTTTTTTTTTACGGTTTTGAAAGAAGTCTATAATACAGTCAAAAATACAGTAAAAACAGTAATATCGTGAAATACAATATCACATTATCCTTCAGAAATCATTCTAATATGCATCCATGCTGAATAAAAATATTAATTTCTTTTTTTTTTCTTTTGTACAGGAAGTACATATATGATTTAAACTGCAGCATAGAGAAAGAATATGAGTGAAAATGGCTTTTGGTCTGTTCTTCACACACACTAGAAAACAACAACAGAGTGACATGAGTCGATAACAGGTCATTTTTGAGTGAACTACTTTAACGTGATTTAAAACAAAGCCAAATCTGTGTGAATTCCAGAAAGGAGAGCATAGTTGACTGATGTCAGACAGCAGTTTCACTTTGTGAAAGTTATTGTGAAAAACTATATTCATTGCTACAGAGTAAGGCCAGTAAATTAAAGTGGCAGTTGAAATACGTCATGCCGATGAACCAGATCGCTCTTGCCCCAGCCAACAGTAAAAAGCGCACTTCGTTCAAGCCCTGTGTTGCAAAATGAGCAAAGGATATGGATTAAGATCTCACAGGATGCTTGCCAAGCATTAGAGGGTGAGGAGGAGGAGCCGCATGGTCGAGTAATTGCATTTGATGTCCGCAAAGGACGTTAATTAAGTTTGACTTCCTTTAACATATAATGTGGTTTGAACCATGAATCAGGGAATATGGACAGCATGGACTGGAAACTGCAGCTGATTTTACCGATAAGGTAATGCTAATGAGTAAAGCATGAAGAAATGGGAGAGCCCTTTTAATATCTGGTTTCAAGGATCTGCTATATCCCCTTGTAAACATTGCCGTTGCAAACGATGTCTAAACTGGCCAATGCGAACGTAGAAGCGTGCGCTCATACAAACCAGCACATCTGGTCAAGCTTCAGGATCTACTCTCATCATTATCATACAAAATGACTGATAATGGAAATGGCAGAAGGGATGAGTTGTGGTGGAATCAGGAATAGGAAGACAAGTAAGGTTGAAGGAGGAGTGATGGTTCCCATCTGTGCGGTACAGCGAAGTTTGTCATTAAAAAAACCCAGCACACGTTCATCAGAGTGTTTTAGAGGACATATTCAGAAATGTCAGGCAACTGGTTTTACATTAGGAACCAGATTGTGAGTGAACCCACATGGTACCCAAATTCCTTATTTTAAACCTTATTTCAAAATTAAACCTTAAAAGTCACTCAACCATATTTTTTAATGATATATATATATATATATATATATATATATATATATATATATATATATATATATATTCTTTTGATCCACTTCATTGTCAAATAAGTTTGATCCACTTATTTAAAAAAATAAACCTTAAAAGTCACTCAACCATAATTTTTAATGATATATATATATATATATATATATATATATATAGTTTTTTGATCCAGTTCAAATTTTGCAGATTGTATATAAAGTATATATAATATATACCAAACACACACACACACATATATATGAAGAGTTCAGATGCAAAAGCCTCTAAGTGCCATTTGAAATTTTCTTCTAAAATGATCATTTTTATCAAGCTTGTATATTTAAGTTCAGTAATTTCACTTAAATGGCAATGAAGATTACCTATTAATTGTCATTTAAGTGAAATTACTGAACTTAAATATACAAGCTTGATAAAAATGATCATTTTAGAAGAAAATTTCAAATGGCATTTAGAGGCTTTTGCATCTGAACTCTTCATATATATAAATATAAATGACTTTTAATCACTACTAATCATAAAAATTAATAAAATACTGTGATGGATGGATGGATGGATGGATGGATGGATGGATGGATGGATGGACAAAACCTCAGGTTTCTTTCACCACTAAATGTAGATTAAATGTGATTGCTGTAAAAATGCCATTAATCGACCACTGAAACACATTTACGAGAGAATCAATATGTAATTTAAGTTTGATATGCACAGACACTGCTTATTACCGCTTCGCGCTTGACTCTTCACACACACACTTCCCTTCAAACGGAGTTCGCTGAAGTTCACAGTCTGACCCACTCAAGAAAGTCTGGACAAGCGAATTTCAAATGGGGCTCCCACTCCAAAACAACCACTTATGCATCATTTGGCCGTCAAAGCACTGGGCAATCTCCCTCTCTAACTGTGGGGATTAAAGGCAGCCTCTTAATTGCTTCCTTTGAGGGAAGGGAGGATTAGATCAGAGGCAATGGAGAGGTGATGAGGACCCCGGCGCCTAAACTGGGCCAAGACTACAGTTCTCCCAGGACTCCCCAGTGTAAATCACCGCGCACGAAGCAATCATTAGCGCATGAGACCCAAAAAGGACTTCTGGGAAAGGATTTCAAAGACTTATGAGGCATCAATGCTGTCGCAGAGCTATTTAAAGAGGCTAAACTTTAAGAGTTATGTGTTGAGTGACAGTTAGGGGAATCAGGTGTTGCACAGTCCATCTAAATATTAAAAATATTTTTAACCAACACTTACACCAAGAAATGTGTCAAGTGGAGCCTAGTCACACATGGCTTTCCCTAACATCGCCTAGTTTTTCCAACAACCAGCTGAACAGATGATTATGAATATAAGTCAAAAGTCTACTATAAGTCGCTCTTGGCCCAAATAAGCTAAATGGCAAATTAGTATTAATTAGTAGTGTATTTCAGCTTACAACAAATGCAAAACCCCACACATCCTGATCGTAGGAGCTACTGAGAAGAAATGAATGTTTATGTGTGCGGTTTAGGTGTGTGGGGGGGCAGTCTTTGCTGCTGCAAGGCAAGGCAGACAAGACATTATAAAGCCACAACCCACTACACAGACACCATATGCTCTGAAAGAGATACACAGGCTTCAGATGTGACACAACAGCACCATTCAGAACCAGTTGAAAACGATCACATATTCAAAAAACAACCAGTCTTTAAGTTGGCACAAGGTGAGGAGAGTTTAGAAATCCCTTAAAATGAACTAAGTCCATATACATGACATAAGCGTCAACATCATGTGGATCATTCCAGTTATGCAGCACTTTTTGAACTCTTTGCTTATATTGTAATTTCATTTAATTATTTCTATTAAAAGAGTTCAGACATTCAGAAATGTAGGTGTGGCCAAGCGTGGACACTTTAATAACTTTCTACATGAATTGATTATTTACATAATGTAAAAATAAAATTAAGAGGACAGAAATAATTCGTTCATATTCTGATATTTTTGGAAAACTTTATTTAAATTGTTATGCCAATATATTTCAACAAACAAACTTTTTAGCGTGAAACAATACTTCCTAGAAGATTATGGCTTTAAAGGGATATTAGAAATGACAAAGATGGAAAGTGATATTAAGAACATAAAAAAACTGATTTGATTAATAATTAAAACAATAAAAAAAACATTTAATTTAGAGAGAAAAAAAATTAATAAGGGTCATGTCAAGTGAAACGATCGCTCAATTAATAAATAAATAACAAAGTTTAAGTTTTATAAGCTCAAATGCTCGCCTTGCTCTGTTCTGTGACGCGTTTGTGACTCTCCTGTTCGAACTCAAAATTAACAAATCTTTTTCTGAATCAATTCGTTCGTTCGTTCATTGAATGAACCAAATGACTCGGAAAAGATTTGTTTGTTTTGAACGAGTTTCAACGTCTGGAATCGTTTAAAGCCCTTTGAACAGTTTGCACTGAAACGGTCTTTTGGACCTTGAACCTTTTGGTTACCAGTAAAGTGAATTATATGGAGAAAAATGCTGGAATGTTTTCATAAAGAAAGAAAGACATGGACATCTTGGATGACATGGGGGCGAGTAAATTATCAGCAAAAGTTTTTTTAAAAGTGAACTACTCCTTTAACTAAAAAAAAAATACATTTTTTATAAAAAAAATTAAACAATAATTAAATTAATTTAAAATTAACCATCATGTTCACTGTCCTACATTATGAAAAACTAATATGATTTGCACCTTTAAAAATGTATCCAGTATATTGAATCAAGTACGAAGGAACAATTATAATACTGCATAGTAAAAATCACACATGTGTATATTGATTTGCATGTATTGTGGCATAAAAGTGTGTATAGTCATGTGTGTGTGTCCAATCTTGGGCACTGAAATGAGGATAGTATGTGATGCCAAGAGGATGTCAGTGCGTGACCTGGGAGGTTCAGCCCTCCCCTCTCGTCTCCGTCTTTCATCTGTCACTTCTCTCTTTCAACACTTTGATCTGTTGCTCTCTGTCAAACATCCCTCAGCCTTAAGATCTCATGCCTCTATGGAGCAATACCGAAGCGGCTTCAAAGTCAGACCGAGAGAGAGAGGGAGAGATCTATAGTACTCAGGTTCTTCTATCACCTTCCCTTAGCTGAATAACTGTGAAATGCACAGCATAATTCAGACAGCACAGATAACTGTGGACGCTGCAGGATTGCGTGATACACCAGAGCTAAAAAAGTACAGCTGTACCAGAAATATCGTTTCTAAAATTTCGCTAACTGACCCAGATGACAATGTGCTGCAATTAACAAAAATTTGACTCATAACTTTTTCACTATACATCAAATATAGATGGGATTATAGTAAATATTTGATTTAATTTATTGTAATATATAATTAAAAATAAAATAACAGATGTGAAATATATTATGTAATTATGAAAGTTTAAAAGATGAAATATATCTTCCTTCCCCTTAAAAAATACTACCCTAAAAAAGGATTATTCACAAATGACTGACTTTGAGTGATTGAATCTGTTGACAGCTGGCTGCATCTTTGAGCAACTCTCCAAAACAGCAACAGCGAACGACTTCCAAAACCTCAAAAACATCAGGGGGAAACCAGAGGAAGCCCCTCAAAGGGTAAATGACAGGCCGAATCGCCAGACTCATCAATTCAGCTAAAACATGGTAGCCGGAGAGGGAATTTTTCTGGCTGAATAACATGTCTTCAATTGTCTTGTCACAACACACCACATTAAAGAAGAACACTGCTGTCACAAAGAAATGCTTCTTGTAAAGTTAAGACACTTGCGTCAGTGTGTGTAGAAGTGCGTATTTTTCAAGTTTCATTTATTGCGAAGGAGTTTCAGTAATGGCATTTAAACAGAGCCGTCAACGGTAAAGAAAAATGAGAGTGTCACTTCCTGTTCGGGAGGACGGCTACTGTTGTCGTCATTTCAGACATCCTTCTGAGTCAAGATGGAAAATGATACCAATTTAATTTCCCATTTGTGGTCACAAAAGCATTAGTTGAGACATATTGAAAGAAAACTAAATCAAGGGGATTCCAACCAAACTTGAAAAAAGCTTTCGAATCTGTGCCAAAACTTTGACACTTTGATGTACCTGGTTTCAATTGAATATTTCGGTTTCGATCCCTAAACAAGTGAGTGTGTGTCACAGTGACCCAAACAAGCCACTGTGCTGAGTGACTTGCTCTATAATTTCCAATTTTGGGCAATTAAATTGTTTTAAATCAATTATAGTTTTATACAAAAATGATATTTTCCATAATGGATACTAATACTTTTAAAAATGGTATTTTGGAATAAAAAAATGCATCTTATTCACTCATTTTCCAGTTTAGTTACATGCTAAATGTGTCTTCAGTATCTAAATGAATACAAATGTAAAAAAAAATGATATGATCAAGCAAACGTTTTTCTATTACTTTTAAAAAGATTTTAAATTGAAGTAGATGAAAACTTTAAACTGTGAAATTCAGTGAGCTCCAGTGTTGTTTTGTTTTGGACCCCATTGACTTTCATTGAGTAGAAAAAACTATTGAAACATTCTTTAAAATATCTTCTTTTGGGTTCCACAGAAGAAATAAAGTAATACAGGTTTGAAATGACATATGTGTGAGTGATAATGACTTTCAAGTGAACTATCACTTTAATGTTCGCATTTAGCGCATTGCCACACTGGAATAAGTGTGAATAAGGTGCATGCTTTTACACTGAAATCCCACGTGCGAAAGTGTCGCAACTGTTTAGAGAATCCTCCCCTCAGTGCAAGTCTCTCCTCATAGTAGTCATTGGCATCTGTGCTGAGGTTGAGAAATGAAGCTGACACTCTCCTTCACACAGCCTGGCAGAGCAAGACGGGGTGAGTTAAGTCAATGGAGTTGTCTATCTGCACTGTAACAGCTGGGGCATGGGCATTTCAGAGGAAACATTTTTATAGGGCTCGAGGACACCGTCGGCCTGTCACACACAATGTACTCACTTTCAATCTCCCGAAAGCTTCAAAAAGGTTCCCTGCACTTCTTCATTCATTCCCTCCATCTAGTATCTGATATAAAGAATCTGTAATCCAAGACTCCTGGAGAAGTTGATCCCACTAGAACCACCTCAAACACTTTCTCTCTTTTCTCACACACACATATTCCAATCAGAGTCTGACCGGCAGACAGGGAGTCACAAACAGTGGTATCATGCAAACGCCTTCCTTTCATCATAAAGCAGACTAAAATGTGCGTCTGCCTGACAAGTCAAGGAAAAGAGAGAGTTGTGCGAAAACAAACGTCTGGTAAATTGGGACTCCACCGCTCAGATAGTTCAGGTGGCCTCTATTAAATTTCCACTGAGCAGAAATGCGGAGAGTTCCAGATGGCTTGAATGATGGGGACCTGTAACAGCGGTTTGAGATAGAGTAATGCATGAGGGGTTTATCAGGGAGTCACTGTTTAATCAGCGAGGAGCCACGTCTGGTTATCACCCGCACTCTTCAGGAGGCTATGTAAGGTCAAGAGGAGTACGTGTCATACACACTTCTGATCGAGCTAATGTTAACCATCAGGTGTAGTTTATTATGGATGCATTGCACAGCTATCCGTGTTAGAAGACACCGTCCTGTCATATCACCTGACATGAATATTTACTATCTAGTACACGACGTTAAAACATTTGATTAGACCATTCTCTCAGGATAGAATCGTATGAGGCCCTATATAAGCAACAGATTTATTAAGGGGTGAAAAGAAATTCCCAGAATAAAATGTAATTCTGCTCTTCCAATCAAATTACTGTAGATGACTTATTTGGTTCTTCCACTGTGATTCCTAAGTATTCATTTTGGTCCCAATGACTGCGGTCTCAGCGTGTCTCACGTGGAGTGGAGCAGAGAGCGTGTTGTGAACAGTCAGCACTATGAGCTGTATTCTGTCCGGCTGCCCCACATATTGATCTGACAGATTGATTACCATGGAGCTGCAATGCTTCTGACTTTCATCTGTGACCTCCCTCCGTCTGCATCTCTCTCTCTCGCCATATATTCGACATTTATCTATCCATCTAACATATTTATACATATTTGATTTATTCTCATGCTGTTTTATTTTTTTCTGTGTGTCTTTTGCTCAGTTAGTCACTTCATACTTTGTTTCCCCTTTCTCAGCTCTCTTGGTTATTTCATTTATTTCTTGGTTTTCACTCATTTCATCTCTAGTTAATTTAGAAATTTTAAAAAAATAGATATATAACATGGTAATGAATAATTGCCACATTCATGTTCTGCTCAGAAGTTTAAAAAACCCTGGCACAATCTGTGGCACAGAAAGCAATTTCAGACAGAGTTTGCACGGATAAAAACTAGAGCCCGACCGATAAAGGATTTTGAAGGCCAATACAAATATTTTTGGGTTTTAAAATCGGATATTCCGATATATCGGCCGATATATATATATATATATATATATATATATATATATATATATATATATATATTATTTATTATATTGTTGGATTTCACACACACATGTAAAAGAAAAGCTAACTTTTCTGCACAAGATACGTTTGATACTTTTTCTCTATGACTAAATGTTCACTCCTCGCAAGTATAAGTTACATTTTACAATGCAGGGACTGTAACTAGAGATATGCTAGTTATAAATACAGTAATCATTACTTTATTTAGGCGGAAAAAGTTTATAGTGGTTTCCAAGCTGCTGGCAGGGCAAGTAAAAATCTGAACTTGTCTTTCTGGGTTCAAGTTGACTGACTTAAATTAAAAGTTGTTATATTTAAAGCCTAATACATGTTAAAAGTGACGGCTTTCAATTCTACTGTTATGCTGAATAGATATAATAAATGGCAAAAACAAAAAAGCTAGACATCTTACAGATAGGACCCTCATACAACAGAGCAAGTTTTTAGTGGTGTAAAGTCAAACCGTGTCAAAAGTTGACATGATATAATGGAGCTTTAATTCCTCTACGAGTTGTTACTGAACTGAATATTGACATATTCCAACTCCAAGGGTTTCTCTCTCTAGACAGAGAGGCTACATGTCAGACTCTTTTAACAAGAGTGCTTTCTCTCTCGCAGGAAGCGCCGTTTAGAAAGCAGGCAGGATTAGGTTAACAGTTATTTACTGTAAATAGCAGGTCTTTCACCGAAATATGTGAAGAATCAGTAAAGTGTGAAAAGAAAGTTCTGTGGGGTTGGAACACTTTGATGTTTCTTCGTAAGACCCGCAAGCCTCAGCCACAAGCGAGCAAGTCTTGTTTTGTTTCAGGAAATAGCACCTTTGGTTGTAAGTATTGTACATTGAGATGCAAAAATCTGAGACACCAGTGAAAATATTTCACTATTCTACTACAACTTTTTCAGGACAAATTATAATATCAGCAGAACAACCTGAGAGAAAAGTTGCCTTATTTCATGGTTTGTATCTCTTAGCACTCAATCTGCATAAACTCCACAAATTACAAATCTGAGGATCATGTTCTCCTGCATGATTTGAGAAGAATCCAAAGAATCCATATGACCATCTAAGAGAGTTCACATGACCAATGTCACTAATAATGTCGATTGTCGATTTACTCAATTGATTAGTTGCCTAGCAATGCAGACCTGAATCTGAAAAATGTCTTATTCATTTTACATTACATTTCGTAGTTCAAAATGTACCCAATTACTAAACAATGTGTGTATTTCCAAGATTAAATTAGATTAAATTTCCAATTATGGTATAAGAACCCCATTGTTTACTTGATGTTAAAGCTTATTACAGAATTATTATAACATAACTTACAAACGCAATTATTACTGACATACAGTACACTCAAATATGGGTCAAATATGGACAAACCCAACTATTGGGTTACATTTTAAATGTAAGACTTAACCCAACGGTTGGGTTTGTCCATATTTGACCCAAATTTAGGTTTAAACAACCCAGCATTTTTAGAGTGTACCTGTAGAGTACAAGAGAGTTAAAAATGTTATATAAAAAAAGAAACAAATAAAACAACAACAAATTTCTCCTGTTATACCCCAGCATGTGCTGCTTTGCTTCGCAGGCTGCTGGCCCTTTAAGAAGATAATCACGCTGAACACCTCCCCCTGTTGGAGGCTGACAGCGCTGTGAACTTGACCTGAGCTGACCCTCTTTCTCCCACCCCTCCCAAATTTCCGCTGCCAGAGCACTGGAGCACATTCCAGCTCCTCAGTGTTTACTGAACATGTGTATGTGTGTGCGTATGTGCGCGTGCACGTGTGTGTGTTTGCTGCATCTTCCTGCCTGGCTGACTAATAGTGCATTCTCAGATGTAAAACAAATGGATAGAGAGTCTATAGGTTTCAGTGCCTCTTTGTTCACCCGAACACGAAGGGCAGGATACCGGGGCCTGGAGACTGTGCCTCGGCTTGATATCTTGTCACCAAACCAACTGTGATCTGCTGGTTCGCTCAAACCACCATCCTGTTTGTTTTGACAAGTGAAATATTTATTGTCCCAGCAAAACCTTCAGAGCTGGAGAGTTATTAAAAAAAAAAAAGATCAGAGGAGGACTGGGGCACAAGCCAGGTCATGTGACCCTGCTGGAAACTGATACGGCTTAAACTGAGAGCTAGATAAATCGTATATCTCTAATGAGGCTGGTAGCCTAATCTTTCAAAAATGTAATTAATTTGATCATCTTTCAGGGGAGCCGTTTCACCCCGAGAGACTTGCGGTTAAACCGTTTTGCGAAGCGAATAGTCTGTTGAATGAGAGAAGGAGGGCAGTAAGAGTAATGGCCACTGTTTCGCGATCTGGCCGCCATGCGGGGCCCCCGCCCCACCCTGCTCTTCGCTCCATTAGCAAAGATACTGAAACAGAGCTGAAAGTTCCAGCGCACACACACACTCACACTCTAATACGCACAGCTGCTGCTGCAGAAACACTGCCGGCCCTGTTCAACTTCACCGAGATGAATGGAATTTGAGCATGCCTTGCAAGTGAAAGATGGCCCTGTGCCTTTAAGCGCAAATGCTGACTGTATGCCTCTTTCACTCTCGCCTTTCTTTAAGCCACTCCCCCTTTTTCTTTTCCTTGCACTCCCTCTCCTTCTCTCTCTCTCTGTGGTGCTGCCATTAGTAGAAGTGAGGGTGAACGGACAGTTTCTTATCGGACTGTTTACAACAAGGAGTTTGTAGGCTATTAGGCAGGTCAGGTGACACGCAGGCTGCCTGTCTGACCCAGACAACTGAGGGTGAAGGTCGCCTGAGGGGGCGGAGAGAAAAAAAGGGGCGGAAAAGAGAAAGAACGAGAGAGTAAGGGAGTGAAAGACAGAGAAAAAAAGCAGGCAGGCTGCAACCGTAGATTTTCAAATGCTTGGCAAGCATTTCTATCCTTCTACAGCGCTCATGCTGATGTGATTTGTTGTTTTTGTACAACAGATGACTAATAAAAGGTTTTAGTTCCTTAAAGAGCAAAAGAATCTAAATTTGATGTGTCGCCTCACAACAAACAGACTGGAACAGAATATGCGAGTGGAATGGTGTGACATCAATTTAATAAATAAACTACCGTTTTAAAGATTTAGATTTATGTTATTTTGAACTTTCTATTCATCAAAGAATACTGGAAAAAAAACCTGAAATAAATGTCATATGGTTTCCAGAAAAGTACTAAGCAGAACAACTGATTTCCACATTAATAAAAAGTTACTTGAGCACCAAATCAGCTTGTTAGAATGATTCCTGGAATAATGGCTGCAGAAAATTCAGCTTTGCCATGACAGGAATAAAGTACATTTTAAAATATATTAGAATTTGGGATTTTATGATTGCAGCCTTGGTGAGACTTCTTTTGATTCTGCACTCTAGTCTGAATCACTGAAAACGCAAGTGAAGTGATACAAATGGTAAAAAGTTGTTGGACTGTTAATCAGTATCATATTTTTGAGGACAGGAACTAACTGCAGTATAAAGAGTTTTGAGAGTCAATCAATTCCATTTACATGTCTTAATGATATGCATATCTGCTAAATGAATAATGCATATATTTAAGGTGCACAAACGTAAGACTCTTCTGTTTAGATTTAGAGTACAATGAAAAAGAGAATACACAATTCCAACACCATTGAGACGTGGTAATTTAATAAAAGTTTGGAACACAATCTAGCACAGAGGGAATTTGACAGAGATGCTATCGCAACATTCACACACAGGCCAACTTAGAACGTCGAGTCACTCTAACTGCTGCTGCACTGAACACACACACACACACACACACACTTTATTATCCTGTCACATTGACCACTTAACTGAGCTTATATGCACTGCACATCCTCAACATACACACACCATGCTGTCACAGAGACTGAGCATCTTATTTGTGAATGACAGTGAACGGTTTTACTTTAAAGTTCAATTTATAACTGCTGCTATTTAGTGTCTATCAACTGTGGGACTGTGGCATGCTGTTAATTACAGAGAAAAGGAAATGCATGTACAGTTATATGCAACGGAAGCTTAGGGGGAGCATAAATGTGAAGTTTGTCGTTGAGTTCAAGAAATTTGCAGTAAAAATGGTTGTTGATTAAGCCGTTAAATTGCCTGAATCATCTTTCTAAGGTCTGACTACTTTTCTAGGTGGATGAACTTCTGGTTACGGCTTATCAGTTTGAGTCCAGTGGCTGGAGTTTGCTTTATGGATAAATACAGCATATTCTTTCCAGGTTGCTTATTGGTATCCTCATGCAGACACCAAGACCCCGTTTACACCTGGTATTAAAATGCGATCTCTATCCAGATAAGTTATCCGGATGATAAGTGTTCTGATCTTCACCTTTGCGTTTACACCTTGTATTTTTAATGCGTCCTCGTTATCCACATTGAGTTCGGATCTCTGTTCTCCAGAGTGACACCTGTGCGTGAGCACTGAGGTGACGGGATATCAGCTGTAGTTTGTCAACAAGGCAGGTAACGGACGCGAATAGCGCGTCAGGCGCGAGTGATTTCAATGTTAAGTCAATGCAAAGACGCGTTACACGGGTAAAAAATTCCTGCGGCGCGAATGAGAAGTTGTTCGACTACATCCGCGAGAAGTTGCGGCCTCTGCTGTCACGGAGAAATACTCTGTCGCCGGTGTCTGAGGAGAAGATAGTTGCAGCTGCGCTTTATTATGCCACAGGGTCTGTATCTCTCGTCTTTGGGATAAATACAGCAACTGTATGCCACGGATTCTACCAGGATGACGTTTAGAAGGTACGAATGCGATCACGTTGTACGGATTGCGTTTACACCTTGTAAAGATCCGAACACAATGCGAGCCAGACTACCTCCAGATGTGGTCAGGCAGATCCGATCACAATCCGATCACAACGCGTTTACACCTTGCATTAACATGCGTTTTTTATTATCCGGATAACTTATCTGGATACAGATCGCATTTTAATACCAGGTGTAAACGGGGTCCAAGTTACTAAGTTTTCATTCAGTTAATTAAAGTTCATATATTTGAAACAATGGGCAAGGTTGCATATTAGGCTTTAACTGTAAGCATATTAGAGTAAATGCTTTATAAGTTTTTTTCTTAAATGAATAAATTAGTAAGATTTGTTTTCTAAATGGTCTCTTATGCAAACCAAGGCTGCATTTATTTAAAAAATACAGTACAAACAGTAATATTTTGAAACGTTATTACAAATTTAAAATAATGTTTTCTCTCTGAATACATTCTAAAAAGTAATTTATTTCTATGACGGCAGAGCTGAATTTTCAGCAGCCATTACAGTCTTCATTGTCACACGATGCTTCAGAAATCATTACTAATATGCAGATTTTGTGCTCAGTAAACATGTATTATTATTAATGTTGAAAACAGTTGTGCAGCTTAATATTTCGGTGGAAACCATGATGCAGTTTTTTATGATTATTTGAAAAAAATATATACTTTTTTAACATTATAAATGTATTTACTGTCACTTTTGATTTAATGAGTCCTTGCTGAATAAAAGTATTCATTTCTTTTAAAAGAAAAATCGTACAGACTGCAAAGTTTTGAATAACAGTGTACATAAAAATATAGAAATTCTGTGTTTATTTGAAGTTTTTATCTGCATATGTATCCTTTGAATACCAACAAAATGATTATCGTTTCATACTTCAGCACAGATAACTAGGTTAAAATTCACAAATGATGAATACCGGGTTAAATGGTACATCAGCTCATGTATCCCAACAGCTTTCATAAAACTTTTATTTCAACAAAAAACATTAAGTAACTGAAACGCATCTACCTCCCTGTCAGAGCAGACGCACTTATTTTAAATGATTTACAGTGTTTGGCTCTGCCTATGTTTTAAACTCCCTTTCAGTCTCTCTGATTAAAACCAACTTCCCATCGGTGATTCTGACAGTACAGATCTGCTTTGAAAAAGTCGACTAGTGCGGTGCCTCACGGTGTGTATTTTGTGGCCTGCAAGCCAAAGCTGCACTGAAATATTGGCGCTCCTGGTACCAAGCAGCACAGGATGATGAGTCAACAACAGCTTTCTCAGAAAAGCGAGCCAGAGCATCTTTCTGTGATTTACGCCACATACCAAACTGCCACTCAACAAACTTAAGTTTTCTCCGTACCTATGCACAACAGGACTTCCCAGTACTGTCATCACGATTCAGAGGAAGCGTAGTTCTGAGAACCCCCAATGCGTAAAACCAACGTTAGTGTAGCAGGTGTGCAAACTCACCTCTCTCCTGCACAAAGTAGGCGAGGTAGAGGTCCAGCTCTTTGACGGACACACTGATGTGATGGGGCTGGACGCAGAGAATGGGATTGGAGCACTGGCCACCTTTGACCAGCCGTTCCCCGTCCGTGCTCTCCAGCGGGATGCCCTTGAACAGAATCACCATCACCAGGTCCAGACGCCAGACCTTATCCGCCTGACGCAGGCAATCTATGCGCCTCATCTTGCCCTTCTGGTCTGGGTTGGAGAGGACGCAACACGGAGGCTTCTTCCCTGTGATGGACAGCACGAAGTCCTCCCGACACTCCGGCCGGATGTCCTTGCGGAGCTTTGCGAGGAGGCGTGACGCCCACTTCTGTTTGACCTCGGGCTTCTCACCCAAGAGCTCGTCCTTGACGGCACGCTCCTCATCCTTGGTCATCCGCTTCTCGTGCTTTTTGAAATATTTGCGCTTGCGGGCCTGCAGGTTGAACCAGGTGTAGGCGAAGGCACGCACGTGCGGCAGCAGCGCCTCGATGAACGGATGGAATTCATCCTGGAAAAGAACAGCAAGAGACGAGTTATTCATTGTGTTGTTTACTCGTGTTTTCTGACGAGCAAAAGCCACATCTGCAGTTCAATTCGAGTACAAAGAGGAAATGAATCATCTTGGCTCCTTTCTGTATTGACGCATTTATTGAAATGCGTTTTTTCCCTTTCGCCGTTGTTTACCAAAACAGAAAACGTAAATTCCAGATTTAATTTTGTCTTTAAAAAAAAAGTCTCAGTGATATTCAACTGATTTCACAGTTAATTGTGTTGAAATTTCTATCGCACCCACCCACAGTCGACCCACCTCCGTTGTTTCCATCTTTTGCCGAAGCCCCATGTGCAGTCATCATTCATCCAATTATGTTTTGTTGACTATTTTCACTTTCAGTGGTAAGTTTTCAACAACAACAACACACACAGATGTACCTCCCAGGCACGTCGCAGACCGCAGTCTCTTAACCGTTTAGTGCGGCATTCATTTGGTCTGACTAATTACTTCCATATTTGACCATTTCTAAACCCCTAAACTAGCACCAGACCGTGCTATAAATGTTACTAAAACCCCAACCGAACATTAAACATGCGCATCTATCAATTATCATTAACAAGACTCGAAGCTCTGAGCGCACTGCCGTGACCATTTGTGCATGTGTGTGCATAAAACAGTCATAATGAGAGCGCTGCTTTACAGTTCTGTGATAATCATCAGCCCCGAAAAATCCCCACATGCGAATGAAGCTGTTCAATAGGAGGGTTTTGCGCTTATGGCAAAGTAATGAAACTCAGAATCAAGCTGAATGATGTCAGCTGTTGCATCAATATAGCATGACATAGTTACCAGTGTGTCACTTCTGCTTAGGCACAATGCAACCACAGAGAGAGAAATGGCCAAGGGCTGCTTGGCCGCAGTAATTCAAACAGAGAGAAATAAAGAAAAAAAAGAAATCACAGCGCTCCCTGGTCTGGTTGTGTTGTGAGCGCAGAGCAGGTTTTAAAGGAACATAATGAGACGTGACTTCGGCACGCTGTGGATCTCATGCGATAAGCCAGTTCTACAGCTTACGGCAGCGAAAGGCTCTTACACTACTGCAGCACAGCTGCTTCACAGAAACCATCTCCTGAAACACCAGATCATTTACTGTCTAAACCTAAAGCATCCCTTTCCTTAAACACCTACCTCCAGACACATCCCTCAAGATCTCAACTGGCACGCCATGAGCCAAAAATAAACCTTAGGCATGTTCTGATAGGTCGTGGACAGCAGCGGGGGGAAAAAAACAATGCTTTATGCAAATAATAAATGCAACTAGCCAAAAGGATAGCATTTGAAAAATAGTACAGTTGGACACAAATCATGACAACCAAGAACAATTCTACTTAAAGGGATACTCCACTTTATTGGAAATAGGCTCATTTTACAACTCCCCCAGAGTTAAACAGTTGAGTTTTACCGTTTTCGAATCCATTCAGCCGATTTTCTGATGTTTAGAAGAATATCAGGAAGTTTCTGGTCTCGTTGACTTCCATAGTATATATTTTTTCCTACTATGGAAGTCAATGAGACCAGAAACTGTCTGGTTACTGATATTCTTCTAAATATCAGAAAATCGGCTGAATGGTTTCGAAAACAGTAAAAATCAACTGTTTAACTTTGTAGGAGTCCAAAAAAAGTGGAGTATCCCTTTAAGATAAAAGAAAATACAACCCAGACTATGTTAATACACTTGCTTCAAGGGAAAAAAAAGAATTATAATAATTATCATTATTTTAAATAATAATAGTTATAATAATTTCTTCCTTTTTCCATTGATGAATATAAATAAATAAAAATGTATTAACAATTTTGTAAAAGGATTTGAGAGACATTTCTGTTTATTACAATGTTTTACCAATACATGTTGTGGGGAAAAAAACAGCCCCAAATATCCTTGAATCTAATCACACACGATATTTTGAGCAGAATATGGTTTCTTTAGTGTAAAATTTTGAAACGACCCAATTTGCATTTATAACTTATTCAGACATGGAGAGCACAAAAACTGACTGCCCCGTCCTTGTGCTGCTTGCACTCTATAAAACCTTTTTTAAGAGTGTTCTCACTGAGATGGGCTGAAAATAAAAAACATACTACATATTTTTTAAACCCAATAGCAACAGCAAGGTGAAATGTTTTTATTTCCAGCTAATTAAATTTTTGAACCGGGACAAGCTGAAAGCAAACAGGGTGCAAAAATTGGAAGGCTGAGAGGCCTGTAATCAGCCGACTCTGAACCGACGGAACTGATACAGTTACTGAGTAAACTTTACAAAGATTTACAAAGAAAGAAAGAAGGAATGAATGAATATGGGAAGTTAAGGCTGACAAAAACCAGAGAACCAAGCTGTACAAACAGACAAAAAATACGATGTCCAAAAAACTGCTAAACCCTCCTCAGGTTCAACTGCATATGTTTAGAGAAACGGTAAGGTCGTTTTATTTAGCTGTGTTAATGTCCAAAATAGTTGGACCCAAAATAGTTTTCCAAACTAAATTTGGATCCATTGAATAAATATTCAAATGAACATTCTGGCTTGAGAGCTCAGTGAAGTCTGGGCACAATTTGCACCCACTGACAACGGAAATTTCCAGGAAGGAAACGCCAGGAGGAAATAGTGATTTCAGGAATAGAGGGTGATTAGAGATGGGTCTGTTTCCCTGCAAACATGTGTGGATGTATTTTCTTCTTTTTAGAGCTCCTTTCATTGCTCTTGCTTCAGCACCAACCACTCCAGCAAAAATAAACATTTGTTGGGCATTTTCTCCTATCCGCAGCCTTGGAAAAAAGGCAGGTCAGATGAGGCCCAAACCAGGGTAAGTGTGCATAGGACTGGGAAACTGTGTAATTTTTGCATCACGAGTGTCGCTAAACAGAATTGCAAACAGGTTTCCTGAACACAACCAAAATTATAAATAACAGTACAACGAAGGACCACTTCTGGAATAAAATAAAATAACTGAAGAAATAATTAATTACTAAACGTGTATTTGTACACGTTTAGTAATTAATTATTTCTTCAGTTATTTTATTTTATTCCAGAAGTGGTCCTTCGTTGTATACCATGGTCTGTCTGAATACTCAATTCTGATTGGCTGGAAGGTGTGCAATAAAACGGTTTAACGCTCAGGTAGTTTCAAGTCAATTTAATTACCGTTCTACATAAAACGCGCACAATCATACGTCACTCACAGAGAGAGAGCAGAGATTGCGCTGCACACGCACACAAACTTGTTATCAACGCTGCCCCGTGACTTTTATTACTAAAATAGCTTCACTACAGAAATGCTACATTACAAGTTCCTGCAGTGAGGGATTAACATTGGTGGATTTAAAGTAATTAAACTCCTATCTTCGTTGTTAATAGAGAGAGAGAGAGAGAGAGACAGCTAATTCAAGCACACACATCTCTTAAATTAAAACCAAACACTGAATAAAATTAAAATCTGATTAGATGAGTGACATTTAAAGCTGCTGTTAGTGATAATATATTAACATGTCACAATACATCCGTTGAATTTTGTGTTATATAAATAGCTATATAAATCATAAAATAAAGTTTTTAAAATACATTTTTAAATATTAGTTTCAAAAAACTAGCCACAATGCACAGAAAACAAAAAGGAACAAAAAGTTGTTCCTCTTCTTGACTATTTTGGTAGCAATTTTGTATTACTTTCTGTAACATCTGCAATAGCATAATTTCTACCAGCAGACACACATCACACAATATATACCATCAGACAGCCAAGCTCTTGATAAGAATAAAAAGTAAATGATGAGGAGAAACAACATCAGCTCAACTTGAACCTGTGTCACCCACATAAGCACCACATCTCAATGTGTAAACGGCCTGGAAATATTTTTAAACTCCGCTTTACTGCTACATTATTTACAACACTAACATGAAGACTTTTAGTGGAGAACTGAGAAGCATATTGCATTTCTCTCTTTCCCTCTTTCCCTCTCTTCTGCCTACTCTGTCTTTTTCCATATTAGGCCTGGACGTGCTCCAACGGAATGCTCTGTTTTTACTACAATCAGTCTGAGAAGAGCGCTCTGACTGCATTTCGTGTGCACATTAAGGATGAGAATGTTATTGATAAACACGGCTGATGAATGGCTTCATTATGGCAGATGAACTGAGCATCTTTGATCTGACGGAGGCTGATGGCAGGGCGGCTGTGATAGCATGAGGGAAACAGTGACCACTGGAGTGTCCTAAAAAAGCCAGGCCTACCAACGCAGCCGCTCTCGCTCTGTCAGCCGCACACACACACACACACACACACACAGCTGTATTTATGCAGTAATTGAATCATTTTGTTATTGCGGAGCTCAGGGAAATGTGTTTTTATTCCTGTCCGTTGCTCGGATACCATCTTTATTATGTCTTAAACAGAGAATGTGATTTTTTTTTCTTTTGCGCAAATCTTTTTCCAAGTACAGACAAAGCGAGAGAGAACGGGAATGAGAGAAGTGGAGTGGAGAAGTCCAAATGATGACAAAATTGGGGCGTTGCGGTCACACACACCCACACAAAGTGTTGCTATGGTCACTCTGCGTGTCACAAGCATGTGTCCCGGGCTGAGCTTTTCCCAGACAGTTTTCCCTCAAATTACGTGGTCGGGGAAATTGAAGATTGACTATGATCCTGAAAAATTAGAAGATTTTCCAAGACACATCATTAGCAATAAAAATAACTGCTGCTTTTAAAACTACTATTTTAGTAAAACCATATGTAGCGATCAATTAAATAACGCTGTTTTCATACTTTGCTATGATTCACCTTTCACCTCGTGCAGAGAGCAGAGTGCCAAGGGAATGCCAGTAAACCTTGAATTTTTGTAACACTGCAATTTACCCAGAATGCCCTCTGAGCATTAACAGCAGACATCCCCCCCCCCCTTCCTGCACTGTTGCACTGCTGTTGCCAAAAGCACTTTCTTTCTCTTTCTACTGACTGGCTGAGAAGTGGATCGTCTAGGATCTGGGTAATGGATTCAACTTCGACATTCTTTCAGAGACACAACAAAACTGGGATGAGTAGGCATGCGTCTGTTTGGGACACGTTTAGAATAAGACATTCTG
Organism: Cyprinella venusta; assembly: GCA_038021265.1. Classification (NCBI taxonomy): domain Eukaryota; kingdom Metazoa; phylum Chordata; class Actinopteri; order Cypriniformes; family Leuciscidae; genus Cyprinella; species Cyprinella venusta. The sequence continues at coordinate 10,575,495 of CM075872.1, read as the reverse complement.
GGTATTTCATTGTCCTGCATCCTTTCTATAAGTTTTACAGCAATAAATTATGCACTAATATATCACCAAGCAAATATCATTTAAAAACTATTGAGCCGAATAGTAAATGGGAAATTGACTCTTGATCAAATGTATACAAACGTAAGAGAAAGTGTAATTTTAGGTGCTCTAAGGGATTTATTTTATTTTAAAGGAACAGATCACTATAAAATGCTAATTTTGTCATTATTTACTCACCCTCATTTCTTGGGAAACAAGTATGATTTCCTTCTGAGAAAGACAAAAGGTGATATTTAGCAGAATGTCCAAGCTGCTCTATTGATGAAAGCGTTAAACAATGGAAGTCAAGCAATACTTCCATAAAACATGGAATATAATCCATTGAATATTAATGCTCCTTGTGCTCAATAAAATTTCTGATAGTTTTCTGACTGCTATCACTGCTTGACATTATCTCCACTACCAAAACAACAAATTTTAAGACAAGAAAGAAAAAACACTTGCTAAAATAAAAACAAAGCACTATGTACTTTAAAGAATTAGTTATTTAATCATGAGAACAAGTTAGATCTCTATAGTCCTTTGTGTGTCTTCCTTTCTAAACACAGTTGGATACATCTGAGAGCTTATCAAAGACACAGAGCACTGCAGTAGGTTATTCCGGCTCTGTGCCCAGTGGGCTGATGGGAGATGAGGTTCTGAATGCTGAGTGGATCAAAGTGGATGTTCTGTGACTCACACTGCCTCTTTCTTTTCCTCCCTCTCTTTCTCTCTTCTGCACAATCGCTGAGTCAGCCCTCAGCCACGCAGCATCATAATGTAGGGGAGGGGGATGCTGGGTAACCAACCTCTCTCAGGAGGAAAGGCAGTGTGTGGTGGACGTTGTGCTGCAGTGGTATTTGGGTTACACTGTTTGCTCTTTCTATTTGATGTGACATTTTTGTTTCTAGTAGGAAACTTGTAGAAATCTAGTAGGACTGTTAATTTAGAACAATAATATAAAAATGTGATGTAGCAAAATGCTCAAACCAGCAACATATGGTACACACACAGGCCAAAGATGCTAGTCTGAATGTGAGCAAAAAAAAAAAAAACTAGTGCAAATGAGGTGCAAGAGCACGTCCTGTATGAACGCCAAATGAGTCTTAGGCATACAGTTTAAACAAACTCGATTCATCTTACGCCTGTCATACAGTATACAGTCCAAAGTAATCCAGTCAATTCTAAAGTTAAATCAATCAGCATTTAATTAATTAATTTTTTTAATAAATCAACAACCCAAAGTTATAGTTGTTTTTAATAATACTGCCTTATTTTTAGAAAGTTTTTAAATATGTATATAGATTTAATATTATAATTTCTCACACTCAAGGACTTAAGTGAACTTATTTCTACAGGATAACAGCAAAAAAGTGATGACCAGATATGTTATCTACAAATACACACATTCTTTACACATTGAGATAATGTTTAATCTAAAATCTTGTAGCCAAAAATAAATAAATTCAATTACAATAAATAAATACTTCCCCTTTAATCGGGCTAATTGGATTTATGAGGAGAAAATAACTACTGAAAACAAAGACCATGATAATATGGGGCAAAACGATGGTGGGAAATTTAATTTCATAAGCACAAAGGACAACGGGAAAAACAAAAATGAATCTCTTCTAAAGCACTCCGAAGGACGCATGTGACTTTCTATCATAGGATGGAGTCACAGGGTTCATGTTCCCATGACAGCTAAAAGCACCTGTTTCATTAGCATCTGAAATGCCACGAACCTCCCATTGACAGAACAAGGAGAGGGTTTGTTTACTTACGATTTTAAACAAAGATGGACCAGCATAATTATATGCATGATTCAATCTTTGCAACAATTACTGTCTCACAATCACTAGATCTTCAAGTCTTTGTTCCTCATGTGTCTGATAGAATTAGGGGAGTGGGGGAAGGATTGAGTTCCTTCTTCTGTTGAACTCAAAAAAAGATATTTTGAAGAATTTTGGTAACCAAACAGTTGATGGCACCTATTGCATAGTATTTTTCAGTCAATGGGCCCTATTAACTGTTTAGTTACCCATATTCTTCAAAATGTCTTTTTTCATATTCAACAGAAGAAAGAAATTCATTCAGGATTGGAATAACATGAGGTGGGTGAGTAAATGACGACATCATCAAAAAATTTTTGGTGAACAGTCCCTTTAAAATATGGGAAAATGTTTGTCTCTTTAATAAAAGTGCCAAAGAGTTTATCACTAGGCCTTTCCTATCCAAAAAGCAACCTGACTAACTTCATACATCAGCCCTGATTTTGGCAGAGAGAGGGCTCACGAAACACGAAAGTATAATTGTGTGTGCGAAGTTGTATGGTATTTTCCACTCAGCAGTTGCTTGGTTCATTTGCAAAAGGGGTTGCCAGTTGTGAAAATGTCCCCAAGTTTCCTGGTTTCTAAATGACTGAGGACAAGATCATTGTGAACAAAGAAATGAAGCTCTGAGAGCTGTCAGACAGCTTGCACCTTACCCACGCAAACACAAGATTTCTGTGATGCTGCACAACCTGCTGCACAGGTCAACTATTTTCCCTGAAATTATCAAGCAATATTTGATTTTCATTTTTCATTTTTTGGCCTTTTTCATTACACGTGACGTGAGCAGAATGAATTTCTATGTAGGCCAAATCAATCGTAATACCATTCTCATGGAAATTGCTGCATTAAATATATTTTAGTGTAAGAATGATTTTACAATTTTTTATGCATTGTTTCATGCATCAGGCCCAATCAGAGACTATTTATATAGAGACATGCCATTTATACGTTACTGTTTGAAAAGGCGGCAGATTTGATCCGTGTTAGTTGCGTAAATATCAGACATCGCAAGTCTCCCGAAAAGGACGTTTTAAACCTTATTTTGGGGCAAAGTCATCGAACTTTTTCAGCAATTTTTATCATACTTTATTACTGTTTCGATACAAGCAGTTTTTATGTCCCGGTGACCAGTGAAAGTACATTTCTGAGTCTCTGCCCATTCATTTAGATAGGAGCCTGGTCTTGTTAGTCTGAAATAGCTGCCCGGAGGCGTTGCCAAGATGGCGGTCGAGTGGCATGACTTGCCTAAAAGGACTTTGGGCCCAATTCAGTTTCCACCTCTTCTTCTCTGATTAAAGTCAACATAGAATCAAAACTGACGCGGTGTACCTTCAATGCACGATCCTGATCTTTTTATGAACGATTCATCTGTGTATGTTATAGAAAAAGGGAAAAAATGACTTGCTTTCGCCAATGACTTGCTCGTCCTACTAAAGGACTTCCCTTTTCCACTGACATTACTTGGTAAATGTACCGTGGGTACATTAACTAGATAATGTTGACCAATACACAAATAGCTATTTAGAGACAGTTCATTCTGGTACATAACATCCAATCAATTCCCATTGTATAAAATCAAGCCCTGCTCTACATTTCTTCTCACTGACTGAAACTCCACTTGGAAATACATGTCACATTATGGAAGTAAAATGGGTTGAGAATGACAGCTGACATTGAATTTCGAAATTTTGCTTGTTGATCTCATTTCTTTTTTAGGGGATAAACACCCTCCCATTTTCACATGTAATCTATTGCTCAACAGGGGTATAGCATTTCCTACTTTACAATATGACAAGAAACGTCATTTGCACTGCTTTTCACTTCTGTAATGAGATATACTGTAGGCCTAATTCCAAAGTGAAACAAAACATTTAGTGGAAAATAAACTATCGGATGATGAGACTTGATATTCTTGATATTTACATTTACATTACATTTAACATTTAGCTGACGTTTTTACCAAAAGTGAATTAATTGCTATATATGTCAGAGGTCGCACGCCTCTGGAGCAACTAGGAGTTAAATGTCTTGCACATTGGTGTCTCACAGTGGATTCAAACCCGGGTTTCTCACACCAAAGGCATGAGTCTTATCCACTGCGCCATCACCATTCCTCCATAGGAATTGACCAAATCATGAAAAGGGGCCTATATGATAACAGCATTCTCAGCATTCACGCAGCCTTGATAATGCCATCTGTAAAAGTCATTTCAGACTAGGCAGAGAAAAATTATCACGTAGACTAAAAAACAAACAATTTTTCTGCAGAATAACATGACCGTGATGAATTATGCACAATAAGAGTCAGTAGTGACATGTTCATCAATCACTATTGTTGAAACGTTGCTTTTAAATACCCTCTTCAAACAAATATGCCAACAGTTATTAATAATCTACTTTGTCTTCCTGTCCACTGTATAGTCTGGTGAATACAGCTCATTCCCTCGCGCCACCCATTCACACTTTTAGAGGAAGGGACAGCTGCAGCTTCGTCGTCTTAGCATACACGCTGACCGCAGAACCGCAAATACAAAAAGCCCAGTGACTCCAAGCCCAAACACTCCCTAACAAACATACAGGCCGCAGTCTGTTCTTATGCTGTTTGATCATTAGAGACCGCTAGAAAAGGCTGGGACATAACCGTGCTCCTGGGAAACAGCTGTGCCTTCCCAGAATTGATTTGCGCAATGAATCACAAAGCCACACAAAGCTCTCGTCTGAGTGCCAATCAATTCAACTTGGATTCCGCCATAGGGCTGCACGATATATCATTTTAGCATCGATAATGCAATGTGCGCGTCTGCGATGTGCGATGTCAAGTATTTGGGATTGCACGGTTCAAAACGCATTTGATTCCCTAATTAATTGCAAAGTTTAACCATCATAGAGTGAAAGTTTATCATTTGCATGTGTTTTAGGTCCTGTCAGTTTAAATATCTAAGCGATTTTAAGCTATTTGAGCACAAGATGACATGAAAGAGAACTCAATTCGGATTGTAACGGTATTTCCGTATTTCCGTACCTGAATACAGTTAGACTTACTGAAAAACATTTCCAATGGCTTCAATATTGTCTTTTGCTATTATTGGTGCAATTGTTCCAATTACCAATATCCCATTTCATACTTTCATACTTACATATTCCATACTTTTTTAAATGCCTTACCCACAATATACTTATGTAATACTTAAATGGTTTAGATTAGATTTATTATTTATTTGATTTATTTAAATATGCCGCTTTGTATGTGATTGCTTTAAAATGTAATTGCTTTGCCATTTACAAATTAAATTTTTTATTTTAAAGTGTGTAAATGTTTGTATGTCAGACATTTTATATAAAAAAATGTGATACACCCAAATAACTCAATAAAAAAATGGAAATTTAACAGACGAATAAACTGCATTCACTTTAAAACAGACTGAGTAAACAGTTTGATTTCATCAGGTCAATCAGGTTTCATTTATTCAATTTTTTTCACGTACGCACAATTATACTTTTCATTCCTCTCTTATTCCAAAGAGAGATTACCAAAACAAATATATTTTTCATTGGAATCACATGTAACGATTAAGTGTGCACAATAATAATATATAAAAATATATAATAATATAAAAATAATAATTTGTCAATTTTAATTTCATGTTGACTTCAAGGTCTGGAGGTTCAAACCTTTAAACCTGTTTTAGAACACAGCTCTCCTGGGGTCTCATTACATTAGCCAAGTGTCTCAGACAGTTTGAGCAGACTCAGGGTAAATTAGAGCCGGCAAGCTGTTTGGAAAATGCAATGCATCCACTCCACTTGAGCTACGACCTTTGCATGCCTTAACAATAGGCATCCATAATAGAGGATTAGAGACTACAGACCCAATCTTTGCATGATTCTGAATGTACCTCTCTCTCTCCCTCAACAGACAAGTCCCAGCTGACCACTGAGACTAGCTTAAGCTTGGCTCTTGCTTCCATTCGCTCTCAATAGCCAGTTTACAAAGGTCATGACTCATGACCCCGAGATACTCTCGTCAGACATATATGAAAGCATCAACCTGCATTTGCTTGACAAATCTACAACAACCAACATTAAAAATGCATCCGGTGTTTTAGATTAGACTGATAAGATTGCTGTGAAATAGAGCAGACATTTCATGGGTTTAGCCTAACTTTGATTGCCGGTTCAAAGATTAAGCAAGTATGCATTGTGCCCGTTGATAGGGACGTATATTTTTGCTCTGTCTGCAATGATTCACTAGCGGCCAATTCACTAAATGATTTATGCAAATCAGGTTATGGCGCCAAAATCTGTAAAGCATCGCTGCACCACTGTGATTCAGATACCTGAATCAGCTCTTTAAAATGCCGTAAGTGTCCTCGTCTACACCAGCCATCTGGATATATGCCCAGGTATAACACTCTTCTCCATCAATTGATCATCATTTGATGCATAACTGCTGCCATGATCAATAGAAAATACTAGATACAAACGTCTCTTTTAAGTGAAATCGTGTTTCTGTTTTCCAAAGGACATGGACATTTAAAAAAAGACATTAAATGCATCACTTCACCAATATATTTTCACTATTTAGCCTACCTACAATTAACATGCTTTTGGATGACACTTTTATCAAAGTGACACACCTTCAAGGCACACAATATTTAGTGCTAATGTTTTCAGGGCCTTTGCATTGCCAATTTGCTAGCGACCAATTAGAATTAGTTTAAATTAGTAAAACAATATTGAACTGAAATTTGAAAAAAAAAATTGACACTGCAAAAATGTACCTGCATGAAAAAAAGTGTTATTTTTGTCTAGAAAAGGAAGGCCTGTCAAGACAAACTTTGAATAATGTCTTGACAAAATGTTCTGAAAGTTTAAAAAGTTTAATTTCACGTAAAAAAAACTAAACTTAACTAAATTAGGTATAAAGTAAAAGCCAATTTTTCTAGAATTCAGTCAATTCCACTTCCTTTAATTCCAATAAAAGTCCAATTTAACTTTCTGTAGGGTATAGTAAAAAAAATGAATTAAAAAGAAGCCTATTCATCAAACCTTTGCAATGTTAAACAGGGTTGTGGGTGGTTAGTTCATAAAACGTTTTTTACACTGAAATACTCCATATAAAGAGAAAGGAGAGATTAAGTGATGTATATTGAAAGATAGAGCATTACCATTGGTGTTTCTAAAAAAAATGGGGCCTGGGACAATTTTTTTTTCCATAGAGGTCCTAGGACAGCACGTAGTTAAACCATGAAGAAGACAGCTCTGGATCCTACCATGTGATGTCTGCCAACAATGACACAATTACCTCAGGTAACCTCAGAACTGCAATGCAACCTTAATCCCACAGTTTAAATACACACTGTATTTGGATATAATCCAGCTGTTTCGCTCAGCTCATCTAATCATCACACACTTTCATTTAAAAAAGGGAAAGCTTTCACTGATCTCTCATCTGTAATTAAAATTTTAAAAAAAAATTGTGCTAAAACCAATCAAATGGAAAAGAACAGTATACTATTCCTCCAATAATATCCCATGACTGAAAATACTCGGTTCAACTGATTGCTTAATATTGTCGCAGTGAAGATGATTTGATCATTTTTCATACTAATATTCTATTCATGGTGAATTATTCTGAAAAAGATAGACCAATTCTACAGCATACTACAACCTCAGTCCAAAATCAAATATTGACCTTTCAAATAAAAGCCAGATCTATAGGCAAACCTGCTGAATTTACATTTTCCAATCATAAAACAACAGAACAATAGAAAAACAATAGCTCAGCATTCACAAGCTACTGTATATTAATAATGGATGAGTATAGGACAACCAAGCATGAGCATATGTAGCTTAGAGAAACTCAATGTGCAGCAACCCAAAAAACGTTCTGTTTGGAGCCAATAAAAACAATTTGTTTAGAAATTACTCTAAAAAATGGAGAGCATAGCATTTACAATAGTGCCATATGGTACTCAGAGGGTATACTCATCACAAGAGGGGGGTTGGCTCTTTTTTCAAAACTTTAATAAATGTTGGGAATTGCACCCCATTGATAAATCTATTTATCAGCCCTCATTTCCAAAATGAACAAACATAACATCAGTAAAACACTTTTGAACCACAGGTTTTGAAATAACGCTATTGCATAATTAAATTACTTAACAAAAGCAGTTAAAATGCTTTGCAGTGTCACACATCCTTCTAACAACCCATTCAAGAATTATCTCCCTTACATTTTTATCATGAATACATTTTACTGGATGAACTTATGGCACATTCTGCAAAAGCTTGTCTGCAAACAACAGAAACAAAAGGATCCCAAGCTTAGTGAGGTTAATTGGCTGTACCCCAATATTGTTACATAACAATGGAAAAAGGTACCAAATTAAAGAAAAAACGGTGTTTTGACTTTGGGTCATGATGACAGAATTGGGGAAGGTTGTGATGGGGCCTTCGGTCGGTCTGCAGCGTCTTGGATACTGGATGACCAAAACAGAGCTGGACTCGTTGCCTTTCTCTCAGTGGGTTTAATTACATTAGCCCTGTAATTGAATTTAGCTGAGGCTTCGGCTCATTCTCTGACAGCACGGTTCTAATCCTGGGAAAATGAACTGGGTCTTCCCTCACCCTCTGAATCTTTCAGTCTCAGTGTACCATGGGATAAGATCAGATCTAAATATCCCAAATCAAATTAAATCTACTTCCAAGCAGTATGAATAATTTATCAGCCCAAAAAAGGGTCAGTTACAGATCATTTGAATTATTTAAGCGTCAGAACTAAATTTCAGGCTAGTTAACTCTAATTCAGCCTAGTTTGGCTCCGTCGGTAAGGGTGAGCAGGTTAAAGTGTGTTTTCATGTCCTCGCATTTGTCTGATAGACAACAGGCACATCTCAAACAGGCCTTCAGTCAGAGCCTGAGACCATTAATCGTTCTTGTATTGACTACCTCTTCCAATTAATAAAGATACCCACAGTATTGTATACATTCACCACAGAATCAAGATAGTCAGCTTTCTGGTGATTCTGAGGTTTCGGTCAGATACTGTACATGCAATTTTCGCTGTCTATAAAACACAATATGCTGCTTCAAATGGTTATTCATGTAAATATGCATTACTTTAACGACAAAACGAGAGATTTTATGCATACCGGTCACAGCAGCAAGTTTATGGCACACTCAACTAAGAAACTCTGGCCTCAAAATTATCTTGGAGTTTCCCAGCAGTAAATATGACTTGAGAGGGAGTTCATGTCCAATTTCCGACTAGGAAACTACAAGTATTTACGATAATTCCGACAGCACGTGAAGGCAGCATAAGATACTCTTAGACAGCCAACTTTACTCACAGAAAAACATGACAGTTTCAGCTGTCTCCAGTTTGCATAAAAAGTGCCACTAGCAAGTAAAAAGGTCACGCCTTTTGCAAACGCTCCATTCGCCGCCATTAAAATGTGGCCATTAGTCACAATACACACATTTTTTTTCCCCACTTTAAAAGAGTTAAGAGTCAAAATTTTTGATCATTTGTTTGAAAAAGGCAGTTTGACCTGGTTTTGCCATTACATCATGCGGAGAACTTCACGGTAGTTGAACAGAACGTTCTGATTTCATTTTACCGAGAAATGAGAGAATCATTTTTATTCAGCAACTTGGTCATTCATAAAACAATAAAAAAAAGATTAACATTCAATTTATCTCTGTGCTAAGAAATTGCTTTGCAAGCTCTTCTACACTGTCAATGTGAATATCTATAAAATCTATAAAAGACAAAAATTCATCTATAGGAAAAATTCAACACATTTTTATGCGCATTTCAGTTCAAAATTCCACATAAAACATGTAGAAACTTTATGGGTGACTTGATATTTGGCAGAAACCACAAATCCGGTGCTATGCAGATGAATTCTGAAAGAGGTGAACTTAAATTGTCCTCAGTGCTACTGATTTTAAAACTCATCAGTTCTCTCCCAGAAGTAAGGCAAGAATAAATTCCGAAGCATGCAGAAACTCTTTGACTGGGGCTCTGAAAGTGCATGAACTCTAGAAGTCAGTGTTTCCCCTCAACAACAAAGAGCGAGAGGATGTCAAAACCTGTCTGAACCTTTTCTGACCTTACACCACTCAAAAAAAAAACAAAAAGGTGGGATGAAGGTAAAGTGTTTTCTCTCCCCTTCTCTCTATACACCTCTCTCACTCGGGCTTTCTTTTTCTCTTCCTCACGGTTACATTCAATTACATAACCAGCTAGCCTGCTAATCTCCATAATCCGAGTCATGCCACAACAGGGCCCCGTACAGAGCTCAAGAACAAAGCCTGCACTAAAAACTCTCATCTTCCTCTGTGAGCGTCAAGGACTGGTGAATAATGCTTCCTACAAGCTGAACAAAATGTCATTTCCACACTGAGACCAGGCAAAAGTACATTATCTTCTTTTTACAGATGATGTGTCTTAAAAGAGGCTACTTAAATTTGTCAAAACCTCATCAAATCAAAATTAGAGTTTGTGGCTTTTAGTCCATGTGTGTTTGCTTGGATCAAATATTCCCTTAAATAACAATGTATTTCCTCCAATTCTATTTGCAAATATGGCTGTGACATAAAGGATTTATAGTATATTTAATAAAATAATATTTTTTATATGTATTAAAATATATAATTATAGTACAATTATTTAATTATATTTTATAATTTTATTAATTAATTAAAAAAGGGGCAAAGCCTGTCAAATATGTCCGGTCCAAACATCCTGTTTCATTAGAAAATACTTTAACATACAACAAATAATTGCATTCAACAAACTCAAAATGCCCGAAAACCCTAAACTTTCAATATTTTAAAGCTTTTCATTCATATATTCTTTCTCAACCAGTGCCATACTAAGAATGCTCAAATACTGTATGCTTTAGAAACCGAAGATAATTACAAAACAGGCAGCAACTGTTGTGACAACAAATAAAAATGATATTAAGAAGCAGAAAAAGAAACCTGCCATTGTATTGTACCAATTTGTTGCTCGGGTCTAAGCTAAATGCACACATGTAAATGGCATGGGCCATGGCACTCAGCTTCAAGAAATTTAGCTATGGCAGTCTACAAAAAGAACAGGGCACAACACATGTTTAAATGCAAATGAATAATAAACCAACTAATTAAGCATTATCACTAAACTGGCACGTTGATCAGTGCACAAGCTTCTTAAAAAAAAAAAACGACTGCCCCACTACTTGCCATGTAGCAAGCCAGAGTCATATTAGGCCATAGCCAAGTGTTGACGTGTCCTCTTGCTTTCCCAGCACTGCTCTGTTTGGCTCAGATCCTAATTCATAGAGATATCTGTCTAGGCCTGTAGTGTGCAAACACACACACCCACACACACACATATATATAAATATATATATATATACACATATACACACATTTACATAAACACACACACACACACACACATATATATATATATATATATATATATATATATATATATATATATATATATATGAGGCATAAAGCTTGCCTCCAGTTTTAGCTTTGACACCTTTGATTCTTTTTTTATCTGTTATATGTGTGAAGCAGATATTAAAACGCACATGCACAGAGACACCTGAGAAAGAGGTCAATGTCAAGAGAATGGACTTCAACATCTGCAACGAGACAAAGCAGAGATAAACTAAAAAAATTTTTTTTTTTTAAAAAGATAACAAATTGGGATCTTTCAGGGCATTTGAAAGGATATTATCAGATTTTACTGTAAAAAAAAAATAAAATTCAAACTGTCTGTATGCCTGTACTCATAAGTCCTAAGTGGGGCCTGACAGCATACCGAATAATGACTTTTATCACTATACTTTTTATGGAAATACAGCACTGAAAATATCTTTTTGCCTTAATTGCCGGTCAGAACTTCTGCCCTTAGCCTGTTAATCCTCCAGCACACCAATAATACAAAAGCTTTCTTTCTCCTTTGTCCTTCCTCGAAATGATCCCATGCAGCTACATTCTTTTCTCCAACGCAGCCCTCAGATTGTGATGAAGTGTTGCTCTGGTGTGTTTTAAAGCAGCTCCTGCCCTTTGTCAAAATAACAAATTGATGTCACTGCGCCCCAAAGTGCAAGAGCAGGAAATAATTTACCTATGATTTGACTTTAATATTTCTTTGTTGGAGAAGCACAAAGATTTTAACTCATATCTGGGCTGCGTGCCTAGAACATGATTTTGGGTCCAGAGAGAGTGATAGAGAGAGAGAGTTTCCAATGTTGCCAATGCCACAAAGTCCAGTGGGCTTTCCACACAACTTTCCCCATCTATCGGTCTCTCTTTGTCTTGTTTCTAGACCCCAGGTTTCTTAGTGATGACAGCTATTTATGAAGTTACACAGCGTAATTCACCGCATTCACGTCCAAAAAAGCTCTTTGCGATACTTGACTTTCACGCAAGAATCACAAACAGATTGTGTTTTGTCACACGATGAGAAACGTTATCTCACAAAATCAAAACTGAAGAGTTTTAGAAGCTCTCAGCGCTGAGATAAGGCGATGGTGGTTTAACACGAGAGTGTAATTGAGAACGCAAGAATGCCACAAGTTTCATTCTATTTCAAGTTCCTGCAAAACAAAATTAAATGCATCACCACAGGTCATTATTCAATCGCACGTCAGCGGAACAATGAACAATGCGTCAGAACCCCAGCGGCATACCTTACGGATTCTGTTTGCATGGCTTTCTTAATATATCAGGATCTGGATCATCCTTTTTCCTGAAGAAGGTGTCTTAACCTGCAGCTCAGAGTGAGTGGGTGGACGCATGAATCAGAGCTGTCAATAAGAGAGACAGAGCATACATGCACGTGCAGCGATAAACATTCTCATTATTGTCTTGGCTGAGAACTTCAGGGAGGATACATCAACTCCCTGTAAAATAACACAACAGATTCTGTCAACTACCGCCCCCTCAACCCACCACACACACATATTAATTAACTACTGAGCTATATGCTCACTCTGGAAAGAAAGCTCTCCTCTATCGGAATGAAATAGAGGAGTGAAATTCTGATTTTAGAGAACTCCGTGCTGGGAAAGGAACAAGATCTAAAAGCCCAGCTCTACGCAAGGCCACAGGGATCCTGGTCTTTGCATTCAATGCACAAAAAAAAAAAAAGTCGCTTATCTTGCAGTATTAGAGAGTCTCCATTACACCACAAGATCTGCGGCATCTTCCTCCAGCTGCGGTCCAGGCACACACACATATACACATTGAAAGAGGAGGGTGAAAGCTTGCTCAACAACCCTTTCAAACCATTTGCAACACAGAAGATCCTCCTGATGGATTATGGTATATGAGGAATGCGTCCAGTGACATCCAGTCAACATGCGGTAAACGTTCTGGGACATGGGCACAGAGGCATTAAAGTACTATTTAATCCATTTATCAAGACTTACTCTACAAATTGGTAAGTGTGGGAAAACAAAAGAAAAATTTTTTTTAAGGGCACTTAATTTAATGATGCTTAATTACGCCGTTCTCTGCCATTCAAAGCGTTTGTATGGATATATGTCTGCAAATATTTCTGCACCAGAAAATGCAGAGAAAACATTTTTTTCTACAATAAACAGTGTCATATCATCCAAAGGCCAGCTGAACCAAAGGCACAGAGCTCTCAGTGGCAATTTTGCATAAGTGACATGCAATCAAAAAGAGCAAGTCTATCAATTCATAATTCATTTTCTTGTATCGTCACAAACAAGGGAATCGTATCGCGGAGATTTCCAACAGCGGCTCTGGAGAGCAGCGGAGAGGTGTAAGTCACACACCGTGAGCTGCCTGCAGCACTGGTGCAAAGAGACTGCCAAAAAAATCTGTTCAGACTCAAATACAGAGTATGGCGGAGAAAGCAAAATAAAAAAAAAATTAAAAAAAAGAATCCAAATCTAATTATGGGTAAAACTACATTGCAGAGCTATTTGTTTTGCAAATTAAAAAGATATATAAAAATTATTTTAAGTATATTTTTCATTTATAGAATATATATATATATTATATAGATATATCATTTATTAGAATACATTTTTATAATATTACTTTTTTAACATATACTGTATAATATAATTAAGTATTTGTTTCAGAGTGAATTACTCTGCAGAAACGATTACTTTAATTTAATACAAAAATACAATAAGAGAAGCAAAGTATTCCTGAATATTTTGATATTATTCGGACATGACCAAAGAATGTAATCAAGTATCAGGCTTGTGGCAAAAATCAAATCGGGCGAACAAATTTGTGACTAGAAAAACACAGGCACAGTAGTGGAGAAGCAGAGGTAGATTTAGAGATCTTTTAAATAAACAGTCCGCTGCACCCTGCCACGCCAGCACTGCTCTTCTTGATCGCCTTCCAGTTGGAAACATTTCTTAAAGCCTTCCCAGCAGAGGCGACTCTGCCAAGAGCAGAGGTTCTTCTCAAAATGACCTACTACTGTGACTTCAAACCCTAGGGCAGAAGACAAAACTCTCTCCCTGCTGGAGACGAAGCAGCAGATCTGCTAGCATCAGAACCCGTATTTTATACAGACAATATAAAGACTAGACACAAAAAATATTTTTATGTCAGGTAACAGCATTCTGAATGACTCGAACCATGACTTATAAGATCTCTTCCAACACAGAAGTACGTATAAAACGTATTTTGTCTTTGCGCGGTTGATTAAGCTATTCCAGAAGTCTGAGCTGTTTTTTGTAAGGCTCGTTTAAAAAACGAGACTCCAGAGGGTGATTCAGGCACTCGTTGGACCACATCTCATCTAGAAAACAACAAAAATAAACTTCTCTTCTGGTGCAATACACTGGCATGGATGAGAGAGCGAGGCTGCGGGCTCAGGTGGAATCCAAACACATCTTCACAGAGTAAATATTTAGGGTTGCTCACCATTCTCCCCGCAGAGGAACCTGGGTGTGATATGAAACGCAGCCAACCTTCCACAGACATCTCCAGCTCTGGCCACATGAAGTCCTCTACTCATGCCAAGAGCTCGGGCCTTTATAACTGAGGCTACTCTTTGTGCCCGACTCCCCTCCTTTCCTCTGCCCTCCCCCTCCCCTAAAAATCTCCTCGATGTCCTCTAATGAATATCAGCCACTAGGATCAACACATGAAAGCTAATGCTCCACTTAAGATTCTGACCCTTTTTTCCAAAACGCTCCCTGACACAAATAAGCAGCCGAATGTCTAAAAAAGTTGCAGCCCGGATGGTAAGCGAGGAAGAGCGGCCGGGTGATCAAAACAGTTTAATTAATCTGTTAACGGGCACATTGGGAGCTGCCGCGGTGGGACGCGACCATGACTGTGCCACTCAGGGCTGTCAGACGAAAGTGGGGCATGCATTTCTGAGCCGAGCGAAAGAGCAAACACTCTCCTGACGAAAAAAACCCTCAGGCGGGCAGGCATGCACACACACACACACACACTCATGGACAGAGAGGACCAGTGGATTACACCACGGGGGTGTTCTAGGGCATTTGAGAGCCCAAAAACGACACTTCAAACACAAAGTGCCCGACCATGGAAAGGGGTGGAGAACATTTCAGTGCAAATTAAATCAGATCCTGGTAAGACTGGCTTCCCATGCACATGATGAGCAAAACTTAAATACTGATATGAATTGTGAAAATAAAGTGTGCATTCATTTAAAGAACAAAACGTTTATATGAGTCATTTCAAGCCCAAATAGAGGAAAAAGGCTCTCCGTTCTGGAATATTTTGCACGGAAATACGAAAACTAAAACGCTTATTATCAGCACATTTTCAGATGTATAGTATTTTGTCAGTCAGCGCAGTCAAGTGAGAGTGTCTCAGAAAGGCCCGGCCCTTTGATCGGCCCTCCTCTTCTTTCCCGGGGGGGACTAATTGCGGCTCTAAAGGAATGAATCGATGAGGAATGGGGGCAGGACAGCATGTTGCCAGCTCAGGGGAATAGAGTCTCTCAGATCTCCCACTGATACTACTCTACACTGTTGGCAAATACGCCCCAAACTGGGTCTGTCCAAACTAAATACATTTGATCAGTATCTGGATTAATAATCTAAAAAAAATATAGAAATTGGCTAAACACACTTTAGTTTTTAGTCATTTGCATAATTAGCATTTCCTTCATGCACTGAACTGAGACCTACTAACCTTTCTTCAGCCTCACAATGACCTAAAATGTGAATATAAAGCAGTTAAAATTTTTAATCTCAGAACGTAAAAGTAAAAACACACTAAAAGCCTACAAGTCAAACGTCCGTCAAAATGTTATTTCTTCACCAAATCTTAAGTTTGAGGCGGTAGACAGAATTGTTATAACGGTAGCATAAGGAACAGGTTCGGAGCTTAAAACTTTCTGTTGTGAAGTGTCTGTGCAACGAAGCTCTGAGCGATAGGCCCCTCTGGCTGCCAGCGGGACTGCGGTGGAGTCTGGCACACGCCTCATCTGTCCCTCTCGCTCTCTCTCTCAGCCCAACACACTCACTCAGACTACGGCCAGAACCTCTGTACACACTGCGCGCTCTCCCTCGAACGCTGCAGGCTGCTATATTACATTATCCTATCAACAACAACAAAGAGGTAGTGGACATGCCGAGCGGTTACAGAGAAAACCAAGGCCTCCACACGACTGGCTGGCTCTCAATACGACTTACACAAACCGGATCTGTAATGTAGCAGAGATTATTTCATTCCTAAATATTTGTTGTAACCTGCAGATCAAATGTGTTTTGTAAGCGTTCAGGTAAAGCAAACAATTTTTTTAACAAGTTTTAAGATTTTACAGCTATGCATGATAGTTTATAATTCACTAAAACTACATTTAGTAAAGTTACACAACTGCTAAAGTGGATTATGGATACTTCATGTTTAGTTTGCTAATCCAAAATACTGAAACAAGCGTCTTTCATATAGAATCAAAAAACACAGTGAGTACTGAAACATAGCCCCATCTAATTCATTTAATAATAAATTCAAGCGCTGCAGGGTGAGGCGTGTAATTGCATTGTTACCTGTTTGAACACATTCACTAAGAGCTGAAAAGTACAATGCATATTTGTGTGACTTAAAAACCCAAATTCCAATTAAGTTTTCCCAAGCAGTTATTAAAATAAAGTTTGAAATGAACTTCAAACCGAATTATACCACAAGATAAACTGTCAACAAAAAGCAGCTGCTATTTACATTTTCAGTGTCAAATCGACAGGTTTAATGGACTGCCATTATGTCTGTCAAAAAAGTATGGCCGTTTTTTCGAATCAAGCCTGTGGAACAACTTTATTCCCGTGCAGAGACCTAAAACTTTTTTAAACACTTTTCTCCTCACAAAATCTTTCTTATATAAAAGGCTAAACTGCAACAACTTCAGGCTGTATTATTTTTACATATTAACACAATTTGAGTATTATTATTATTAACATTTACATTTCTAAATGAAAAGATGGACCATGTTTTAACAGGGCTTGCTAAAAAACAATCTGAAATTTAAAATAAACCAAAAGAAAAATTATTCACTATTGATCCAACTTTCTCATCAAAGCCAAGGTCAAGGCAATCATCGGCCATCTAAATCATAGTGACTCGTGTCAATATACAGTAAGGCAATCTGAGACAGTTAAGTGACCTTAAAACCCCTCTGCCTCAATTCAGACTTCAGACTGCTGACAAAAATACTTTTGAAATACTATCACACTTGCTTAAAGCCTGAGCAATATCACACTGCATAAAATGCTAAACTATTTTCTGAATAATTCAGTTATAATAAGTAATACACGAAAACGGGCCGATGTCTGGCAAGCCAATGTTATTCTTTCCAGAATGTTTCAGTTTATCTCTTTTTAAGTGTCTGTCTTTGTAAAATTGAGCAGACTAATAAAATACTTCAATAAACATTTGGCTATATATCCTAATAATTGCAAACTTAAAAACCTCACAAGACGAGCTGAAACCACAGTCTGATATCCTAAATCTCTCTGTAACTCTTAATATTTTGTAAACAATAAATCCATAAAAGTTTTAATAGTCTTTACATAGAATATATATATATATATATATATATATATATATATATATATATATATATATATATATATATTATTACATTGTCCTCTTATAGGCAAGAACTGAAATAATCTTAAAGTATATACGAGCACATAGGCTAAGTTTATACATTTTG
This sequence comes from Cyprinella venusta, assembly GCA_038021265.1. NCBI lineage: Eukaryota > Metazoa > Chordata > Actinopteri > Cypriniformes > Leuciscidae > Cyprinella > Cyprinella venusta. Next base: position 10,557,423 of record CM075872.1, on the reverse strand, counting down.
ATCCAATCTAGATATAAATCGACAAAAGTAGGCAATAAACCATTATATAAATGCAAAACCAAATGTTTAACTGTAATAAAAGTTTTATTTTATCTTAACTATGATCATGTAGGCCAACTTTCCCCTCTAGTTTATGATTAAGAATAAAGCAGATGACACTCAAATGTGTAGGCTACTATAAAGCATAGGCTATAAACTCAATCTTAAATAAAACGATAAACAACGATTTATGTTACCTAGTCCAATTGATGTTTGACTTTGTTAACAGTGTAAAATTCAATAATAGAAAAAAATTGATCAATTCAATAAACTAATACGCACATTGGTATAGTTTTGTGTTGTATAAAAGGAGAAGCACAGTTCTCAGCCCGCCCTTTATCAACCGAAATCTCGTGCGTTCAGGAGCAATTCGTTCAGAAAGAGACAAATAAGCACTTTACCTGAGTTAGACAGAGAGGAGAATACATCATGTTGAAAGGGGAGCGCGTGACTTGAAAATGTGGCAAAACACCGACAAGTTAGTGGATCATTTTTCACAGTTAATCATGGTAAGCCTCATCATGATTAACACTTCCACCGCCGCCACTTCTGACTTCCACTTAGAGTCCGTTAAATCAAGGGACGCCCGGCAAAAGAGAACGCGCAAACTGTGTACACGTTTGAAACCAAACTTTGCAGGCAGGAAAACGCGTGGGGTGCTGCAATCTGTTCCATTTAGGAAATGGTGGGAGAAAGAATCAAAGAAAGAGACAATGTTTTCAACAGAGGGAGGAATGAAATGACGTTATGAAAATAGCCCATCCCAAAGAAAGTACTTGAAGGAGCAAAAAAAGGCTAACTCTGGTTTCCACTGTCCAGAGGCATCCGTTGAGTCCATGAAATGAACAAAAATCGTTATTTGCCTCGGTTTCTGAAGCTCATATGGTGCGTAACAAACTGGCAAACGACTTTCTCCCCTTTTCTCCAATGCGCACGCACCGCTCTCCCCTCTCGCGCTGATCCAGTTCGGGCGCAGCAATGCTCTGCGGGCTTCACCCGCGCGCGTATTCCAAACACTTTTACTGCAACACACACCAGCTAAAGTAGCGATTACAGCCAGGCTCGCGCGGACATTGCGTCACAGAGAGCGCACATGCATGCATCCATTCATGACAAAGTGTCCGAGGCGTATCGCTTCATGTGAGAGGAGTGGATTAAAAAATGTACACCCCGCGTAAAATAGCCTACTATTGGCAGTGTCTGATAAGGCAAGTTAGCTTTACACATAGAAGAAAGCTGCCTCAAGTTAAATAAAACAAAATAAATAAATAAACACGGTTAAAAAAGACACGGTAAAACTTGTCAATCGGTCACTTAATTTACTGAAACTAATTATGAATAGTAAATAGAAGATCATGCGCGCGATTCTAAGTTCAGTTCATTTAGCTTGTAAATAACTTTCATAAAGCCACTGCGAGAAAAATAACTCGATATCTATACTAACTAACTCTACAAGTAGCTAATAATCACTCGATATATCCACATCAAGGACTTTGAACGTGTTCTTTTGGAGTTCACTTGAACCTTTGTAGAAATCAGGTTCAACTTTGTTGGAGTGATCACACGGAGATCAAATAAACTGTGCATCAATTGACTTAAATTAAAGTTTAAAAGCAGGCAGGCTATTAAAACAAACAGGGCAAATAACATCTGTTATGTCTTTAGAATTTGCACTGAAAAAAGTGTGCACTAGTTGTGAACTACGACCGAGAGCTGACTATCAATCACACTGCTGTAACCCCGACGCCTCAAAACATTATAATGGAACAGTTTATTCATAATAATCATTCTGTATCCTTAAAACTATTCTGAAACTGACACATATTATTATTCAATCTCGATCAATAGAATATATTTTTTAAGAGAAAGAATATATTTGAGTATGTTGTACGACTTGAACATATAGCCTAGCCCTAAATATAAAACAATTATAAAAGGCTGAATTATTAGGTTACTGTAAACAGACAATGATATTACCAAACCCAAAATCTGAAGGAGAAAGAAAGACGTATACTTCCTGTAAGTAATATAAAATGAAAATATCCCCCAGAGAGCAAATAGCTATAGCCTATATTTTAGGATTATATTTGTTGTTAATATAGCCTATATGCACAAATTAACTGGTAACAGCAGTGACTAAGACAGCTATTAAGTCTGTTGTTGAATGTCTTAAGGGAAAGTCTATTTTAAAAGATGTCATACAACTGTACTTTGATATAAACAACTGAAATTCATGTAGCATTGCATATTTCCATAATCAATTACTTGCCTAAATGGCTGAAAACATGGAACTACAACATAGCACTTGTAAAAGTGTATCAAACTAAATGTTACTATTCTGTAAACTATCACCCCGGGTCAAATCAATTTTTGGCACGGTCTCGTGAAGCATGTTTACATTGTTTTATTTAAAGGTTCAGTTTGCAACTGCCACGCGAACATGACAAGTCACTGCAGTATCTCGCACTTTCTGAAACAATGCCGAACTACCGGCTGTGACTTCGGCGCACTAACTGAGACTTCTGCCGTGGAGGGAGCGCCTCTGTCGGCGTAGATGTCAAATTCATGCCGGCGAGCCTGCGGCCATTTTCTGCTGTGCAAACTCGAATGCTGGGCATCTGCCTCTACTGGCTTTAAACTTCAACTTGGCCTTCGGTGTCCCGTGGTTAACACACACACACACACGCATTTTTTTCTTCGGCTGTCACAAAACAAATAACTTTCATTACAGGAGAAAAGCCCAATCGCAGGGTTGCTAATGTTATCTTAACCATTGCACGTCTCAATAGAGAAAATAACGCGCCAGCATATTAAGCCTTTCCCACAAAACCTTGTTTGGCCGAAAACCAACGAGAAAAGGAGTAACCGGCTGGGGAGGAAGCAGAGGGAAAACCGAAATACGGCGCCTGTGTGTTGATGATCTCATTCGACTTCAAGAGTGCACAACTCGTGATCTCCCTCGTCTTTTGGAGCAACGACATAATAATGATGAAACTGATTTGTTAACGTACCATTTCGAAGCGAAACTGCCAACCTCCCCCCTAAAAAGTTACAGCTTCGAGGTTTTCGTAGTTCTGCAGTTCAACGCTTGGTCATCTCGTCGGGTGCTTTTATAACTCCGTATCCATTTATCTTCGCAAAGAAGTAATCCGTGCTCTTCGGATGGGAGAAATAATAAACCCGGACACTGACCAAATAGAAAACGTCCCACGCGAAGTCTTCAAGCCTCGTCCAATCGGAAATCCTCGTTATAAGGTACAGGAGGACAAAATAAAGGATTTTACAGTAATGCAAGGCTTGCTGCAGAGTGCACTGGCTGAAGGTGCTGCTGGCTGTTGTTTTGGTCGTGTATCTTTAATTTACAGTGCTGAATCGTCGGTCTTATAGCTTTGCAGCATTGCACATGCAGCACGCATAGATGTCCTTTTGTTTCTTACAACACGAATGGCAACACAGACGCTGTTCTGAGCTCCATACACACATCTTACGGTCCTGGCGGAGAAGGAATTGATGAAATACGGGGGTGGCGTGAGTGTGTGTGTCTCTCTGTGTGTGTGTGCAGTGGAGCAACTCGCTTAGAAGAACTGCACTTGATGGCGTAGTTAATGTGTAGGCTTATAGGCTACTTTATTTATGGGTCAATGGCGTGACAATTTCCGTCATGAGTTTCAGAAATATAATGCAATGCACGAAATGACTGCAATACATTCATCAATGCATACTGAGCATGCATGTCTTCAAATTCGGTTCAAGTCAAATTGAGTTGGCTAATTCTAAAAAAAAAAAAAAAAAAAAACCTCTGACAAATGCATGACCGAAAAAATGAATTACTTTTGTAAAGTAAACTCATAAAGAACAACCTTAAAAATGTTTGGGGGAAAAACATCCAAAGTTAATTAGAACTAAATTAGCCTATAGCCTAATACACTCAATAGGCTATAGGTTCAAGTTGGCTACTTTTTTACTTGGTTTAAAAATGTGAACATTTGGTAAAATAGCTTATAAGCTAATAGCTTGCATAAATAACTTTTATATCTTTGTTTATAATTGGACACAAGGCTAAGAATGTTAAACCAGTGATGACAGAACAAACACAAAGTGCTCAAATAACTTCAAAACCTGATTGTAGAGATGTGCCAATCCTGTCGCCAAGATAGTCATATCAATAAAAAATAAATCTGTCTCGGTGTGCGTGCGTCAAGCGCGTGTGTGCATTTGTTTTGTGGACATCTCTTTGGGTGTGTGTGTGTCTAACTTTATACGAAACAGTCATTATTCATAGTCCAGTATTCATAGTAACAGTCCTATTCATAACAAGTCATTATTCTCAAATGTATTTGCTTTGAACGAGTTACAATAAACAAGGTTTACTACAACCTTTGTCATGGTACCATAATGCCAGCATCCCTTGAAATTGCGTTTTAAGGCTAATTGAAGGGGCCTTGTGACTCAGCTGTCATCTCAAAAGGTTACAAGACACCTTGGGCATTTAGAGCATAAATAAACTAAAAGACAGGTAAAGACCTAGGAAAAAATAGTGGTATTTTATATGTAGCCTAATGTACGATTTAGGCTTGCATGCAGAAATAAAATTATAAGCTTGTCATTCTTGGCTCCTGCAGCCGATAGTGTCCGAAGACGAACACGAGAGGTTAAACATTTGGCTTTCTGTAGCAGCTTTTTCCAAGGAGCAAGAAACGCAAGGCTGTAACTTCGACAACATTAAATTACAATATTAAAGAGGTTTACTCTTTGAGCAGTGCACAGGTGGGCCACACTTTGAGAAAAAGCACATATATATGAAAAAAACCGCGAGTTCGTTAAACCTCTATTTGCTTATCCTTCCCGACATTTGGCAGGTTTAAAAAAAATAGCCTGAGTGATTTTATATATGCTATATAAGTCGCAGTGGGTCAATATGAAAGTATTGGTCAGTGAATATCGTTTATGTGTCTTTATTAAAATAATATGATTAAAAAGGACATTTATTTAGGCTACTTGTTATATTTTGAAAGACGCGATTTTTTTAATGCTATTATTTGCAATTATTAATATTCTGAAGCATAATTTACTAAAATTAAGGATGAGGTTTAATTTGTACAACTTTCAAACGCATATATTCAGATATGAAAACAACAAATATCTGGCAAATGAGATAACGTAGCCTAGTTTTAACTTCAAGCGTTTATTTGTGCACTATTTTAACACAACTTAAATAGTAGCAGTATAGTATAATTTCCTATGCTGTAGTAGTTATTTTGTCCTAAGTAAATAAATATACACTTTATTTTACTTTTAGCCTAAACTTATTCCTTAACTCAAATAACGTTTCGGCCGCATGCCTGGAACTATAAATAAATAAACATGGCATATAAGCTCTGTTAAATTGAACATGTTAAAAGTGAGCTATTTTAAAAAATCCAAATACGTTTTTGCCTTTTAAAACAAGACTCCAAAATCCACATGTTCTCGTGTATTTGTTGGCAACTTTGAACGCATTCGCGTATTTTGGGTAGCATCATTCCCCATGCGCATTTGTTTCACCCACAAAACTTATGTTTAAAAAAAAAACTTCTGCTCCACTCTATGAAAACAAACAGACTTTGTCTTAAATATTTCACTTTGTTTATAGATCTAAATTACATTTTGGCTGACTGAAAATCCTTTCGGTGCTGATCTCCCGATGACTGGGTTTACAGTCTTATTTACGCACGCAAAGTAATAGGCTAGGCTATATAGAGCACATAATTTCTAATTCTAACTTTATAAAGTATGACAAACACACATCCCACACACAAAATCTTTAAAGTAAAAACAAAACAAAAAACTTATTGACACAAATCGATTATTTTTTTTTACAGTCAAACCTGAAAGCACCTGAAAGAGAAGGCAATCCTTTCATCCATTTAGAAAAGTGTGACAAAGCATGACCAGCACCACAGCAGGGATTTGCTGTAAATGAACCACAGGTGCAAAATCATCTCGTCAAAGTGATCATGTTTTAGGGAACAATAAGTGATAGTGTAATGCTCCTATTTACAACAAAAATGTATAATGTAATTTCTAATTCAATGCAAGAGTGGCAATTTTATTATTTGCATCTAAACTCCACCAATATGCAGACGCCAATGTAAAATTACATATTGACATCACAAATGACAAATTAACATATATAAATAACTTTTAGAATGGGAATATGACATTCGCCTTCTCCTCTGAATGGGTGATTCAATATAAAAATACCTATGCATAATATGTGAACTGTGTTTTGGCATATTGTACAGGACAGGTAGAGCTGGCTTGGACACGTCGGTTTCGGTTTGTATCAGGAGAAATTATAAAGTAAACATTCAGAAATTCCAGTTAAATTAACTGTTTGTTGAGTTGGTGATATGCGAGAGTTGATAGATCATGTCATCTAAACCATCTCATAAAATGTTTGGTGGAAATGTGTCTGGTCTGTTTTTAGCCCCTTAACTCACCCAAGCAAGCACGTAAGATATAATCTCAAGAAAAAGAAAAAGAAAAACTCTTGCATGTACATAATCATTCTGACTCTGTCAAACAGTTTTTTTGTGGAAAGCATTCCAAACCTCAGGAAGATATTTAGCTATATCCTTATTATTGTGATTGATCCTGATTCTGTTGGGTAGATTTATGGGATTTAACTACACACAAGTCACATAATTTATCTGTGAGTGATATAGCCTACCCAAGAAATGATCAATTTCTCCTTTTTATTAAAAATAAATAAATAAATAAACTATGTGATATAATTTTGGCTATATGTAGCGCTATAAGAGTTGGTACAGATGAGGTCTCTAGTGTACAAAGACGGTACAGTGAGTACTAGGTAGGCTATCAATTACTATCTCCATCAAGTGGTCAGTGAATAAAACAGTGTCATACGCCAACTAGTGGTGAGATGTAAATACTGCAGTTTACCATGAATAAAGTGTGGATGTCTTAAAGCCTGGAGATGCTTACAATGGTCTTATTTCTTTTTTAAGTAATACCAGTCTAAAATACATCTAATGGCTGGTTAATTTCCTATTTAACTGCTGTTTAAGTGCCTTGCAGATCTAGAATGTCATATATTTGTATTTTCTTCCCCCTCCTCAAGTTGCATCATTGTAGTTGCAGTAAAGACTCTAAGCACATGTGGACTTTGCCTTGTTGTGGCCATTTCTGTCATGAAATGACATGTGGATGTAATACATAATTGGCCTGCTCCAGAGACGCATATATACTGCCGTAGGCAAATTCGAGTCTCCAAAACAGCTTCACTTTTCCAAACTACTGCAAAATGAGAGGGGGAGGGGGAAACGTCTGGAAACTCTCTCTCAAGACACAGATCCAAGGCATGCAGTCCATTGCCAAGACTTTGCACCTTCTCAAAGAGGGACAACTTTTCTTTCACTGCTCTTGCCATTATAATGCTTACTAAGTGCAAATTGTGCTTCATTTTCCAATTTTGGATAATTTATTGTGCTATATTACAGTCACCTTTAGGCATAAGCCAAGCAATTATATATATATATATATATATATATATATATATATATATATATATATACAAAGAAGTGGTTCAAATCAAGTTAGCCTCTCTCTCAATACACATATTAATAAACGGCACAATTTCAGGGTGCAAATGAGGGGAGACGTTTTTTTTAATGGTGTGATAAGTATATATTATTTTTATATAAATTATCTTTATATATCTCTTTTCTACACATAGCCTATACTAAACAAAATGTTTGTAGCCTATATTTAGTGCTCTAATCCATAAACGGTAGATGCTCCCATGATATGATTCATGGTTCATGAAGCAGCCATGAACAAGACAGTCTGATGCTGAGAAAAGAGCTTTGCTCAGCATCAAATATCCACCATTTGCATAATGTTTGAAATGAATCACCAAATCCTCTGTGGGACTCCACTAATGGCTATTAGAAAATGATTACACCGCAGTAATTTGCCAGTGATTATGCTGTGATAAGCTAATGACCCGGCACCCTGCAGCCGAGTCCAAGGACTCTAATTACATGCAGATTAGTTAGCACGTGTCAAGACCTTAGGACAAGTGCACATATTCTACAGCAAAGCAGCTATCACTAATGATCTCTTCATTAATTGAATGATATATTACATTTAAAAGAGATGCTGATATTTGAGTCTTGAAAATGGCTTGGTATGGGAGTCAGAATAGAACTGACAATTATAGGGATTAAAATCAATATTTAAGTTACTGCCCAAGTGAAAAAAAAACATACCAATACCTACATTTCACACCAAGTACAAATCCATTAAAGGGATAGTTCACTTTAACTGCTTTAACAAAAAATAAAGCAATATGAGATGTTTGACCCTTTACAGATGTGTATCTGTGGTGTTGTGCTTTATCCCAACTATATGAATCATTTTCATGTGCTTTGTATTTCAGTTTTGGACACACCTCAAAGCTTAATTCCATTTTCTAACACAGATAAACAATGCTACATCCCGCATGTTTACAGAAATACAAAGATGATGCATGAGGTTTGGCCTGAAGCGGCAGTGTTTAGGGGTTGGGACTGTGTCCAATTACTGGGTGCCTTGGCTAAAGTAGACTGGTTGGATTTGTTCTGAATAAAAACAAGAGTAAAGTGTGACAACCCTAAATAAAAACTATGTAGTGCAGGCATAGAGTATTAAAGCACAGAATAAAATAATATATTGGTGAAATGTAATGCAGGTAAAATCAAACAACTTTTTCACCTTTAAGCAAACTTAACCTAAGACTAGTAATTTAAGTAAATTTGCCATTGTACAACAAACATATTTTATCCATTCTCTGGATAACTATCTGGAAAAATACAAAAAAGTGAAGCGTTGTCTCCCCCTTCTGGTGACATGTAATATTTCAGCCTAAACAGATTTATCTTATTTAATTATAAAATTATCTTATTTAATTAGAATTATATTGACAAAATATGAGAAGACTACAAATGATTAGGGCTGTGACAGCCACATAAATACATGTGTCCCCTATAGTGTTAATATTAGTGGTTGACTTAAATGGTTTTTCAGTGTTTGATTCATAACCCTCAAACTATAGAGTTCAAAGTATCAACATTTTATGACTAAATGTTGAATCAAGTAGAAAGTATGGGTTGTGGGTACTAAAGCAAAGCACTGAAAGGAATGACCAAAGGCTGAGAGAGTTTAGACGCAACATCGCACGCAGCTGTCTGAAGATCCCCTCTCACAGATGGTGTCAGGATTATACTGGACGACTGGCATGCAAATGCAAAACAAAATATTTTCCTTTTTTAAGGTGGTGGATTATACGGGGGCTGAAAGATTGCTTTTTCAGTGCCTCTGCTCTGCAGTTCATTAAGAGATAAGCACTAAAGCTTTAAGATCCACTTGGCATGACAGAAATGTTTAATTGTGAGGCATTAAGACTTCATTTAGTTGCTCTACAGTTGCAGCAGTTACAGTTCTGCTCATAAATTTACATACCCCTTGCAGAATGTGCATTATGAGCCAGAATTAGATGGTAAATTACTTATTTTGTCTTTAGGGGAAACATATATTTTTTTAAGTAAGGGGGAAAAATAATGTTTACCCCCCCAGGTATTTTGCCCCTTTGCAGGAACCATAGATCTTGACCATAGATCAGAGATGGTCATCTTCCCACAATGGGTACACAACTTATCCACAAACACTGCCTCAGTGTGTTCAAGGCCAAACACGCAATATAGTGCTCATGATCCCGGGCAAAGACCGCATCCAGAAACACACAAGTAGAGTGACATCTTTAAAGGGATACTCCACTTTTTTTGGAAATAGGCTCATTTTACCACTCCCCCAGAGTTAAACAGTTGGGTTTTACCGTTTTCGAATCCATTCAGGCGATTTTCTGATATTTAGAAGAATATCAGTAACCAGACAGTTTCTGGTCTCAATGACTTCCATAGTTGGAAAAAAATATACTATGGTATAGTCAATGAGACCAGAAACTGTCTGGTTACTGATATTCTTCTAAATATCAAAAAATCGGCTGAATACATTTGAAAACGGTAAAACCCAACTGTTCAACTCTGGGGGAGTGGTAAAATTAGCCTATTTACCAAAAAAGTGGAGTATCCCTTTTAAAAAAAACACACTCTACCTGTGTTCGCTCTTTTAGGGACTGCTCTCCTTGGTGCTGAACCACGAAGGGGAATGGTCGCAGCGAACACGGACAGGTTACGTGCACCTGTCGTGCGCCGTTTCTCTCGCTGGCGATCTTACCAGCTGTAAAAAAAGCTTTGTTTTTGCACAAAAAACACGTGGCTGAACAGCTAATGCAAATGATTGCACGCCAATGTGCATTGGTTTGTTTATTTCCACTCAAAGTAGATTGGCCTCTCTAGCGAGGTTCCTATTCGTCGGTCACGACGTATGCCGAGAGTGACTGACTGATGGAGAACTGATAGTGTCATTGTACCATTGTACAGCCACAGGTTAATCTGGACTGAACACCCAAAGTCACAGATCACATGATCCCAAATACGGTAAATAGCTAAGGAAACGTGTAAATGCCCAGGGGACTCACCCTCCCACCTCAACGGGTACTGACTGACGCATCTGTGAGGCCTGTTAGTGTGTCTCCTCTCCTCAATGACCATTCTCTCTAATTTTAGCCTCTCTACTCTCTCTACTGCTGGGAATGATTCATGTCAGTTTCCAGACGTCTGAAGTCACGGGCTGGAACCACAACCCCCGTGCTGTCACCTAGAAAATCACTACGGGGGAAAGATTCATGGGCTCTGGTACAAATTTTGCCATCCTCTCTGTTTTGAGTTACCATCAAACTCTGCTGTTTAATGGGGTTTGGCGGTACAACACTGAGGCGTACTTCCTGTTAAGTCTAAAGTGTTACGCATGCTGGTATTCGCAACTCATGCCACAATGCTGGATGTCAAGAATGGCAGCCAAAAAAGTTCTGCTTAATAAGAAAATCGAACAACTGATACATTTACTGCATCAAATTGAGTATTTAAATGATTTTGAACATTTTCCACTTTGAACAACTTTGCAGGTTATTAACAAAGCAATTAAGTCGGTAATAAACAAAAATCAATTGATTTTTCGAATTCTTAAAGGGATTGTTCATCAAATCAAGTTGTTCCAAATGTATATGCATTTCTTTATCAACACAAACGACGATATTATGGGAAAATAAATATTATAGATTTTTTTTTGTCCATGCAATTTAAGTCAGTTGGATCCTATGCTGTTTTGACTTTCATTGTATTAAAAAAAAAAACAGGAGAGACATTTAAAAAAACAAAAAAACAAAACACCTTTGTGTTCCACATAAGAAAGATTTGAAGGAGAGTAAATGATGACAATTTTTTATTTTTGATGAACAACACAATCCCTTTAAGCCACAAGAAAACCTATAGTGTGCCCAGAGACCAGAGATTGTTTTAATAGCGTGTGGTCTTTAAAACCCAAATGTTTGATTTACCCTGAGCTTTAGCATAATTCTGTAAAAGTCCAACTTAGTTGTAACCATGTTTGTATTTAATTCAAAAACCACATTAGCCAAACCTAATCTCCTCTGCACAATTTAGGCTCTACTTTAGGAAATCCCAAATTCTGAGGAGATGTTCTTTTGATTAAGTTTTCTCCCCTCCCTCTTACTTCATGAGTAGGAAGGGAATCAGATTTGACCGTATTTGACCGAATCTTTGGGTTTCTGAGCTACAGTATAGTGAATAAAATCAATGTTTGTAAGCTGCAAAGTGCCACACACATACACCTGATCATTTAAGAAACCCACAGGTTTACATGTCACACATAAATCTACATACATATTTTCCAAGAAGACCTCCAGCACTGAAGTTACTATGAAAAAGGAGTCTATAGAGGAGCTAAGCAAGCATAAACACCTCCACCCACACGTAAAATGCAAAAAACAAGATGAATTGCGATCACTTTGAAAACATTTTCGCTTCTCTCTGTTGTAAGTTGATTTTCATTTTCCGCTTGTCAGATGTGATTTCAAAAGGTTGTGGCTACAACAGCACAAGATGTGTAACCCTCCCACACGTCTTGAGCTGGGCACTCAAAAACATCACCAAGTTGCATGCATTCAACACTTTATATGCATTACACCTTAACAAGCAACTGCATAATGCATTGAAGCGGTATTATAAGATAGGAGGAAATAAATATCTTGCTAGAATGTATAAGCATACCATATAAAGGTCTAAAGAACAGCATATTATTTTAGTTTAATTAAACAAATTACAAACAAACTCTTACAGAGAAAGTTTTGGGGTACGTATGGAACCGAACGAGTGAAGCTTACAAGAAGGATCAAAGCATGAAGTGAATGAGTGAGAACATGTGTGAAACACCGGCTCTGAGAGCATGGCCATTTCTCAAACTGGGCTTGACAAACAATCAAAGCCCTTCATTTGTGATTAGTTATTAGTAAAGGCTCATAGCAAATGTTAATTGCCAAGTTAATTTAAACAAAAGTGTGGGTGGCTAACGCAGTAAAGAGTGAAAAAATGGGAGGACAGAGAGGAAGAAAGAAACCAAGAGGAGGATAAAGGGTGGGCAATCACTTTTGTTATAACAGAGACGAAACAGGGAACAGAATCAATCCATTATCGATGAATAAATAAGCAAAACCGAAGACTTGAACACTGCGCAAACAAAGAACGTTCCAACAGAAACTGGCTGAGAGAAGAAAAGAGCTCTCCAACTCTGGAGGACACGTTAAGATAAGCTAAAACACAACGCATGTGAAATAAAACACATGGACGGAACTTCGTGTGCTAATGATAATGTGAAACTAACAAAATCAGCCCATGCAGAACAGGAGCTGTACATATTGTGATACTCATCAAAGCATTCTCCTCCAAAACAGCTTGATAGTATGCCACATGTCATTTTGGAATCATTACAACAAAGCACTGTGGACAGTTATATGAGGTAAGTTAAAGAAAAAAATGTTTGATAACCTTTAAATTAAAAATGAGCTTGTTTTTCACAATAAAAAGAGAGAGAAGATAAATAATGTCAAATGATTTCTATTATATCTGAAAGGTCAAATTATATCTATTTTTTTAAATATTTTATTGCACATAAAAACACAAATTATCAAATATATGAAATGTTTTAATTTATTCATTCAAATTAGGTAAAATAAATTAAGTCAGGAATTTTTTTAACTTTCTTGTGTTATCCTCGACAATTCTAATAAATGTGTAATGTCACTGTGATGGCATCTTGTATGTATTTATTTTTGTCTAATAAATCAAATCAAATATTTCCTACAATGTCAACCAATTTTAGAGAAAAAAAAAGTAACTGTGTCTCGATCACAAAAGCTTGCTGTCAACAACATAGCACTCAGCTATTTTTCCAAAGTCATCTGAGGTCACCTGCTCATCACACTACAAATAACACGTCAAACCCCTCAAACAATTACCCTGCTGCCAATTATGTCAAGACTATTAAACAATATATATGCAAACCTGCAACAGGTCGAATATGTTAAAGCAGGTTAGCCTGAAGTTTCATTAAAGTATGTAAAAAAATAACACTCACCATCCACCAGGTCTTGGCTGTCATATCATAACACAGCTGCCATTTCACGGCATTCTCCGCCGCGTTGCCACTCGTGTGTGTGATGCTGGGGAGCTCCATACAGAGAGAATCAGATGCAGGAAGCGAAAGAGAGAGAGAAAAGGAGATGTGGATGTTCTCAGAGCAGTCCCAAACTCAGCCAAACAGGAGAAACAAGAGGAACAGAAGTGCAAATCCTCCTCAGCTGCCTCTTTCTTGCTCTCATCTTTACCTCCCTGTGTGGCACAGAGAGAGACTGGACAGTTTAGAGGGACAGAGAGAGAGAGAGAGAGAGAGAAGGGTGAGACCTAAAGGATTAAGATTTCGACAACAGTTCCCACTCAAGAGTCCACACTCTTTAACATGCATACACCCAGACCACATCACCATCACCACCACCACTACCACCGGCTGCTAGACAGACCAGCTAATGCCAGCTGTGTTAACAGTCACACACTCACACAAAACCACACTGCTTTGGTTTTTATAAAGCACATGTATGAAGAAATTGGGAGTTGATGCCAAAAATCGTATGAGGATAGAGAGAACATACACTCAAACATGCTATTTTCTTACAAGCACAGCTCACACACAATTGAACAACAAAAAGTCAATCCAACATTGAGACCTCGCCACAATGATGTCATCCAACATCAAAAGACTTTTTCTTTTGACCTTGTTAAATCACGAGTTTCCTATCTGTATGGCTGTTATTAGAGTCGAGTTGCAGAACCCTCCTCTTCATGCAGTAGTGAATCTCTCGCTTTGAGACCACATAGCTGGCAACCAGGGCACTGATTCTGTCTTCTTCGTCATCTCTGATTCACACAGAGTTGAATAGAAAACATTTCTGGGAGAAGAAATTATTATTTTTTTTCATGCAAGAATGTGGAAATTAAAATGTTTTTTTTCCCACCACCTCCATCAACCACATGGCAATGAGAAGTCCGGCCCTTGCTTGGCCACAGGAGTGCTGAGTGAGTGTGGGGGACATGTGGGCAGTGTTTGTTTGGTTTACTTGCTTTTTCTTTTCCTTTTTTTAATTTTGGAATTTTTGTTTTTATCCTGCATCAAAGGACTAAGTGTCAAAAGCCCCCTTTTAATTAAACATATTACTAGCCACCCTATTTTTGACGAAAGAGCGGGCGTGGCCATTTTGAACCTTAATATGAATGACTTCCGGTGTCATTCACTTCCATTACCTATAGAAGCAAATAAATCGGATGTGTCAAACATTTAAAAAAATAGCTTACTTCTGCATGGCTAAGTAAAGTGGATAGACCTGTTACTATACAAGTAGAAATCTTGTAATTACCGTAATTATGAGATTTCAACTTGTAAAAAGCATCCACGTCCTCGTAGAGATTGTAACGTAAGTGATGGGGGCAAAGTATTTTGGTATTGTTGAAAGCACATTGTCCTGCTTGGTTTGATGTGGTTGCATACATTCACTCACCTCATCCACAATAGAATCTAAGACATCCCAACCTGCATGAAGCGATTTCTGGGAGGTATCTCTGGCGTTCCTCGCATCTTACTGTTTTGCTTGTATTGGGATATGAACTGGGGATGCTTGAAAAGTAGAAAATTAAGAACTTCTTTTCCTTTGCATATCCTTCATCATGTGTCCCACACCCTCAACATTCTTTTCATTTGTTTAATCTTCTCAGACAAAGAGGTATGCACACTTTGTAGGCCATAACGCACAAGCGAATTAGCATTTTAGAACTTCCGGTTCCATCGTCCCGAACTTCCGACCTCAATGGGGTTTATGAATGAAATTTTGGTAATGGTTAAAAATAAGGTATGTGGTTAATACAAGCTCAAGACACTTTCATGTTTTATTCTACGACACAAAATACATCAATATTACCCCACTCTTTTTTGGCTTGAAAAGGGCGGGTTGCTAACAAGTGGCCAAATGGGACTAACGTAGACCGTCAGAGGCTGTCGAGGAGATTAAACGTCATCAGCAGAACAGTTTACCTCAGTCTGCTTTTAAAATATAATTGCTATTATAATTGCTATTCTAACTCAAACATTCTGGGAAAATGTTTTTAGATAAAAACTGAGTTGTTGTCACTTACTTGGTGGTGACTTTGAAGTCGTGGGGTGGGGCGCAGACATATTAACTAATGTTTACCTGTCATCCCAAAAAAGCAGCCACCTCATTGGTCTAGCCGGAAGCACGTGATGATTCTTCCGCGAAGCCTCATCACTGATGATCAAAATATGACTACGCAAGGAAAGAACTATTGCCGACTTTAAACAGTAATAAAAAATAAACTGCAGGATTACAAATGGAGAACTTTTATTTTCTCGTCCAGAAACACTAGATAATTTTATTACAACTAAAATAATTTAGTGCCCCATATATGGGAACGGGATTAAACGTAAAACGTCTTCACCTTATGGCCTAAGGGGCGCAGACATATTAACTAATGTTTACCTGTCATCCCAAAAAAGCAGCCACCTCATTGGTCTAGCCGGAAGCACGTGATGATTCTTCCGCGAAGCCTCATCACTGATGATCAAAATATGACTACGCAAGGAAAGAACTATTGCCGACTTTAAACAGTAATAAAAAATAAACTGCAGGATTACAAATGGAGAACTTTTATTTTCTCGTCCAGAAACACTAGATAATTTTATTACAACTAAAACAATTTAGTGCCCCATATATGGGAACGGGATTAAACGTAAAACGTCTTCACCTTTTATGGCCTACATGGCCTACTTACCTTTAGCTTTTTTACTTCTGGCAATGGCATAGGCATAAGTTAATTTGTGAGTGGGACGTGTCCAAAGTCTCCAAACCATTTTTTTTACCAGGGTTATATATCGTCCCCACCACTTTTTAAAACACCTCGCTGCACGGATGAACGAATACGAATAAATAACGTTTCCAGTTAACAAGTAGAGCATTCATTTCGTTCGTTTGTTAAATAAGAGGCTTTCTCTCTTGTGGCCTGTGTTTGTGGCTCGCGCACAGTTTTCGGATTAGAAACGCTTGACAAAAGTTCTACCACAGTACCACTGGACGATTAAAGTACACACGTAAACTAGTCGGATCTAACACACGGTAACACAATTCTCGCCACTGACAACATATTAGATCTCATACCATTTAAATCGATTGCTGGACTGTTTAAGTGTTTCCATGGAAACGCATCATAGTCAGAGAGGAAACAAACATGACGAAACAGTACATTGATAAAAAAAAAAATACAACAAGAAAAATCTAAGATATGTTGGTGACTACAAAAATATTATGGTACAAGACAAGCAGAAACAAATGTAAAAAATTAAAAGAGGTTTAGAAGTTACCAACCAATACAAATACAAATTATTTAAAAATATTTGCAAATAAATATTAAAAACCAATAAACACTGTTCTGTGTAAATGCTTAAAATAGATAACCTTTTACATATTGTTCAAAGTACAGCAAAACGCATGTGTAGTAAGTCAGAAAGAAAATCTGTTTGCTGTTGGCAACTAGACAAGGCGAGACAAATCCAGATCATATTGTCATTGATTTTAATGGGTTAGGCCTATTTATTTGCTTTTTTTGACTCGACAGTTTGTGTCCAGTGTAGACAGGATGTTACATTTGCAAATATATATATAAGCAATAGCCTATGACAGGAGCAATAATGCTGCTAGTCGGAAGATTGAAAGCAATCCCAGTCATGCTGATATTCCAAAGATTTTATACAACAATTCAACATATAAAAATTCCATATTGAGCAACTTACATTTTAGGCTGTCACTGAAAATTCCCAGTTACATTGTCTATTTTTGATCCACGAAAGACAATTGTTCCAGAAGAAGTCACAACAGAATGCTTACACATCTCCCAACAACACAAATTAATTCGTTTTTCTGAACAAATCGGTTGAGTGAATGAATCAATGACTCACCCATAAAGAGTTACTTGTTTTGTTCTTGAAGGAATCAGTGTCTAAGTAAATGAATCAGCTGAATGAATAATTTACTTAATGACTCACTTACTAAAATTCAGTTACACCTACTGCCGTAAATATGTAACCTTAAAATAGCCACCACTAATGAACAGATTGAGAGTCTGCCTGGAGCACACAAACAGACAAGCGGAGTGAAATAAACACTGAAAACTTCCAGTGCTGTTGGAATCCATTCGCACTCCAGAAACGCTGCTTGGTCAATCAAATTTACCTATCTATACTGAATAATAATATATACTGTATTCTTTATCTTTAAGTCTGAAAAATGGGAAAGTCAGAACAACAAATAACTTGTTTTTATGGAAGCTTGTTGGCCTCCAAAGTACATAGTAATACTACTGACTTATATTCCTGCCAGAGGGCTGTTGGCCTACCACAATTTTGTAAGGACAGGATATTGGGTCAGACACTTCAACTCACATCCAGCATGCAAGAGAAAACAAAGCTCTCTGTGATGCTAAAACGAACCACATGAACCATACTCACTCTTTGACTTTAGAAAGGGCATGACAATAGACAAAGAGCAAACCTCAGACAAGAATGGCATTTTGACTAACCTAAATGATAGTGTGAACAGCTCACTGCATCAGATTTGGCTATGCTGATGTTGTTTATGCATTGCTGTCATTAATAACTTGGCCCTGGTTGTTTACAAATGATCTGTCATGGCACATCAGCCTTTACTACGTGGTCATGGCAAATGAGGTTTGTGTAAAATGAATCATGGGTGACACCAAAAAAGCAGCACCAAAAGTCAGAACAGCAGTTGATTCTTGACGAATTCTAGTCCGGTTCCAACAGGTTCAAGCCAGGCCTCCATCCCAGCTGGGGGCTGGAAACCTCACTCATGTACATTCTTTGGTCATCCACAATGATTCGTGATCTATCCTTATTCTGACAATAATCACATGCTCTTTGCCAGTAACCTTTTCCTCTCTCTAATTGCCTTCTCTTAAAGGTTTTTCATGATTTTTAAAGGAGAGTGTGTGGTGAAACTGCAGAGTCACTCTGCAAAGACGCATCAAATTTGCCCACATATTCCCCTTCTGAGACAAAAAAGCCTTTAGAAAGGATTTTGAAGGAGAGGATATGAGCAAACTTGTATAGTCCAGTGTATTTCTGTATTTGTTTTCTGTCAGACAGCCTTAAAGTTGGCATGAAAAGGAAGTTGCGATAGTCTTTTTTCCCTTATTGTGACGTATATTTGAGTGAAACGGTTTCTCAAACAAGAAAAACTGTAGGGTGGGACTTGATTTTGTCTATCGGGAAAATTGATTGGATCATTGTGGTTTACTATTGCTGTTAGCCTACTTTACAAAAAACTGCTTCTACGGGGCCATAACATAAGCTACAAGGTAATGGAGCATTTTATAAATTGTCGTGTTTCTTTAGAAATAAATAATGGACAAATGGGGTCTTCAAACGCCTCAGATGTAAAGTTATTCGCTGTCAAAGTGACGCCAAAATGAATGGGAGTCAATGGAAATGCTAACGCAAGTGAAGTTCTACTACAAGATGGCAGCACATGCATTTGGACGTAGCAATCCTAGGTCCCAGTGTTATTGGTGGGCCGTGCATTTCACACCTAGGCATTCAGTGGTGTCCTACCCGAATGAATAACTTTTAATAATGTAGCAGAGCACAGACTCTCTATAATTGTTTTGAAATTGCTATTTTTAATTTAGCAATTTATAGGGTTATTGCGATGAGTTCGGAAAAGGCCGGGTAGAGAGAAACGAGTGAGTTCGGCTTGTGTTGTGTTTAGTTAAGTCCACTGAAGGAGGGAGGGTGTTCTCACATTTAGCTCCTAAACTCTGGAATAGCCTTCCTGATGTTGTTCGAGGCTCAGACTCGCTGTCCCAGTTTAAAACTAGATTAAAGACGTATCTCTTTACTCAAGCTTTCACATAATGCTTACGTTTTATACCATTGTTGAATCAGATCGAATGCATTAATATTATGAACAGCAGCTAAGCTAATTATTTCCTATCTGCTTTTCTGCTATGCTGAGGTAGCGTTCGTCAACTCCAGTTTGTATCCAGCTTCTCACGGAGACTTCAAAAGCCCCGACACCTGCAATGAGATGACTAAACGACTGTGAAGAGACGACTCAACGCCATGTACATTTCTTAAATGCACTTTCTGTAAAGCTGCTTTGAAACAATATGTAGCCTCAAGTCTCAATGTTTTGCGTTGGCTGTACAAATATATTTGAATTAAACTGAAATGAATTGAAATATTCCTCTGAAAGAAGAATGTCACATAGACCTATGAAGGCTTCAGGTTGAAAAAATCAAGCATGGGCTAATTTTCATTTTTGGGTTAGGATTTTAACTATCCCTTTAATGGTTACGCCTCTTAACTTTCCCTGTTATGCCTTATATAGATTTTTTAGAAACCATAAAAAGTCCATAATAAAAGGCATAACTAGAAAAGTTGAAGTGCCAATGTTAATTATATTCCTTAAAAGGCTATTCAACAAACAGGTGATGTTTGTATTTTTTTAGCTATAGAATAACTGTCTAAACTGTCTACCATACTGCCTAATCATATTGTGTTCTTTGACATATTATATTTGACAGTGAAGTGCATCTGTGATTCCACTGGTTATGCAGGGCAAAATGTCGCTTGTCAAACTTCCAAGGAGGAGGAAAGGGTTTGGTTACATATCATTTTCAGCCATGGGAAGAAAATAAATCATACATTTACTGGAATATCAATAAGAAAACAAAGGACGACGAATGTTTAAATAAAACAACCCAAAGAGAAACGGAGTTTTAAATAGTCCTCAATGGTCAACATGGTGTTGTGCCACAGGAGCGCTAAATGTCAAGTTTCTGTTTATATGCGAGCATGACATGCTCGTTGTAATTTGAATGCTAGTTCAGAGTAGTAGACGCTGATTTTTTTCTGCTAGTGTCCAGTTTAGAAGAAGATTATGATAGAAAATGACATCCTCTCCATCCCTCTATCCAAATCCACGAAAAGCACAACGTGGAAGACCTCAAATAGGCCTACTTGCTCTCAAACATTATCATGGTAAAGTAAAATTAAAATTCAAGTAAAATTCATAACATTTGTTCCACCAAAGACATAAAAAAAAAGAAAAGTGTGCAAAAAATGGTAAAGCTTTTGAAAATGCCTTGGTTACTTTTTTACTTATTTATTTTGCGAAAGCTAAAAATCACAATGTGGAAGACATGGAATGTTCAAGTTCCAATAGACTCAGATATTTTAGAGTGTGTATGTGATTTATCTGTGCAATCAATTATTTATTTATTTAAAAAAATAATGTGGCCACATAATATTTAATCAAAGTAACTCCCCTCCCTCTTGCAGCGACATCTCTCCTCTGACGACTGTTTACTTGCGTGAGGGCGGGACAACCTGTCACTCATAGACATATACACTAGACCTCACCTTGGCTACGCCAGTTCATTGGAACGAATGCGTCAATAGAGCCGCCATCTTGAAACAGGGGAGCCCCAGCGTCAATGCACAGGTCTAATGGAAATAAAATCACCATAAATCATCAAGAATGCGATTTTTCTTGTTTTTTTGGTTTGTTCCAACGGTCAGACATGTATTTATCATTGATTCCAGAAAAAAAATGTTTTTTAAAAAACATTCTTCCTAGTTCAGATTTCATCCGTGAACATCATACGCTGCACAAAAGTCCGCCACCATCAATGAATTAGAAGTAAAGCCAGAGATAGCAGCGTTACCTAGCTACTTCCTATGACAAGACCCCTGTTCCAAGATGGCGGCGGTTTTGACGCATGCTCAGAACCCCAAGCTGAAGTCTAGTGTATACGCACAACCGGCGCTGCGTCATCATAGAATGTCCCCGCCCCCTTTTGGGGGAAAACAAACTAGACTTCCCACAGACTTCAATACAAAATAACGGCAAAAACCAACGTCCGTAGACAGCCGACAGGCGTAAATAACTTAAGAAATCACTTATATACACCGGATGTCCAGCCTGCCTGCCATAGAGCGTGAAAAATATATTTTTTATGCCCGTTATCAACTAGCCCAGGCTACCTGCCATCATAATGATTAATTCATGAGATATACATTACGGTTTTTTTTACTTTAAAAAGCGAAATAAAATCATTCACTCTCTTACCACGTGAGTGACTCGACGAGGTAAAAGTAAATGACCGGGTAAGACACCTCTGGCCACAGGGTGGGGTTGTTACCCCAATTTGACGCTGATAAAGGGACATGTTTTTAAATTGGCCAAATTAAGTTTGTGTATATATTTTTCACGCACTATGGCAGGCAGAGTGGACATATAATTACTTGACATGTTTTATATAAATTATTTCTTAACTTATTTACGCCTGTAAGCTGTGTACGGACGTTAGTTTTTGCTGTTATTTTGTATTGAAGTCTATGGGGAGTCTAGTTTGTTTTCCCCCAAAAGGGGGCGGGGACAAAATTAACAGTTAAGTTCCCGGATGTGCCGGTTGTGCGTATATGTCTATAATCCCGCCCGCCCCAACATTTTGTTTTTGTTCGAGAAGCAGTTTAACTGAAATATATATCACAATATGGAAAAAGACTCTCTTAACTTCTGTTGTTATTGTCGACTTTGACAGTGGCAATTTGGGCCAAAACATAGTTGCCATGGTAATTTTTGTAATAGATGCAAATTGGAAAGTCTTCTATGTCTCCGTTCAAAAATGTAAAAGTCGTCACATAGTATTAAAATGCTGTTGGAAAATGCAACCATAATGAATAAACCCCTCTTACCACACTTATAAGGATTTGGCAGTTTGTGTGTGACTTTGAACCTCTCTGAATCCCTCCATACAGTCATAGTGCATCTCCTGTATACATGGGTGGCAGGCAGCCCCCTACCTCTGCTCCCCTCACAATGTAATCTTATATCATTCACACTGCTCTGCCTCCATCCAAGTACAGGCCATGGTCCAGACTCCAATTAGTGGTCACACTAACAGGCGGAGATGACGCCTGCCCCTCAAATTACCCATAGCAGCATGTTTAAAGACTGCAAGGGGGGTATTGCAGCTAGCACACCGTGGGCTGATACCCAGGAGTCAGGCAGCTCTGGTTTAATTAAAGGGTGCTTTTGCATTTGTTTCGGCTGCTTGTGTTTCAGAAATTTATTTCAAATGGCAATGCCACCCAGTATTATGACCCTGGTGTATTCAGGTACGACGGCATTGATGGACTATCCGCAGAGAGCTCCGGGAGGGAAGCAGGGCTGTAATCTTGAAAAGCTTTTTTGTAGCACAACTATGAGAGAGTCCATTTGCCATAGCCTCCATGTAATTCTGTACTTTTTGATTCTTATATCATATTGTAATTCTAGGACATGTAGAAACATGATTCAAATTACATGATTCAAATCTTGTAGCCAGAACACAGTTAATTTTTTTATGACATAAATTGAAACATGATGGATATCAATGTAAAAAAAAGTTATTTTTCTACTTTCCAAGCAAGTGGTTCTCAAACTTTTTGACTAGAAGGTCTCCCATGTCAAACACAATAATAAAAGCCCCTATAGTCTAAGATACTGATGTGGGATTGAGCTCTGGTTAACCGGGGTGGGGGGAGGAACTGCACATATTTAAGGGGGACAAACACGGACTTATTTAAGTGATGCACCAAACTCATGCAGGGAAGACGCCACACAAACACGGCGCTGAGAAAGAATTGGGTGAGTAGGATAGGATAGTGGGGGGTTTCGGGTGATAGTGTGCAGGTGTTTTAAGTGTGTGTGTGTTTGTAGACGTCGAGCGCTCCCGGGAACCCCGGTAACCAGAGCGGCCGGAGCATGAAAGTATGGGTTTAAAGGTATGAAGTGTTTATTCATTTAAACGTGTATATTATTTTTGTATTATGATATATGTGAATTGATTTATTTTGGTGTGTTGTGAACAGATTGCCTCGGTTTGATTTAATTTGTCCTATATATATTTTTTTGGATTGATTTGATTATGTAGAGTGGATTTATTTTGAGTTTTTTTGGTTTTCTTCCTTTAAAGAAGTTATGTTGTTTGCTTTTCCTGAAGTGGATGGATTTTAAAACCTGATCTTAGAGTTTTTGATAATAAAAGAAGTATCTATGAAAATGTCCTAGTACGTTGTGGTCAGTCTAAGCACCCACGTAACAGAATTTTGGCGACGAGGATGGGATCCTAATTTAGGTGTCCCCCTTAAATATGTGCAGTTCCTCCCCCCACCCCGGTTAACCAGAGCTCAATCCCACATCCACCCCTCACTTGTCAAATCGTCGTCCCGATGATTCATTATGTGCATTTTTCTTTAACAACATTCAAAAAAACAACATTAACCACTGCTCCTGATTCTTTTTAGTTCATACATCACTTTTAGAGCAGAATGTAATCAGGGAGAGCTGCAGCCCATATTCCTCACCGATTGTAATCGTAAAGAAGAAGGATGGCTCAATCCGGATGTGTGTGGATTATAGGCAGTTGAATGCTAAAACTAGAAGAGATTCATACCCACTGCCGAGAATTGAAGAATCATTAGATGCATTGAGTGGAGCGTGTTGGTTTTCCACCCTGGACCTGGCAAGCGGATACAATCAAGTGGCAGTGGCAGAAAAGGATAAACAAAAGACTGCTTTTTGTACGCCGTTTGGCCTGTTTGAATATAATCGTTTACCATATGGTTTGTCCAATGGGCCAAGTACTTTCCAACGTCTGATGGAACGGATATTCAGTGATGAAAGTTTTCAGTCAGTGCTCTTGTATTTGGATGATGTGATTGTGTTTTCGTCAACAGTGGACCAACATCTGGAGAGATTGGAGAAAGTCTTACAACGATTCCAGCACCATGGTCTCAAAGTTAAGCTCAGTAAATGCTGTTTTTTTCAACAAGAAGTACGTTATTTGGGTCATGTCATTTCTAGTGAGGGGGTGGCAACAGACCCTGAGAAGATTCAAGCAGTAGCAGAATGGGCGAGACCACAGACAGCAAAAGAGCTTCGCTCTTTCTTGGGATTTGCAAGTTATTACAGACGTTTTGTGCAAGGATTCGCTAGGATTGCAGCACCATTACATCAGCTGGCAGCTATCGGGGAAATGCCAAAGGGTAAGAAGCAAAAGAAAAGAAGACATTTCACTGGTGAACAATTCAGACAGCAGTGGGATGACAAATGTGAAGAAGCTTTTCAAATACTAAAAAGGAAGTTAACATCTGCTCCTGTATTAGCTTATGCTGATTTCACAAAGCCTTTTTTTCTTGAAATAGACGCCAGTCATACAGGACTCGGAGCGGTGATCTCCCAGGATGTGGGAGGTAAGCGGAGGCCAGTGGCCTATGCTAGTAGGGGTTTGAGGGAGTCTGAACGTAATATGGATAACTACAGTACAATGAAGCTGGAGTTTCTTGCCCTTAAATGGGCAGTAACGGAGAAATTTCGGGACTATTTGATTGGTAATAAGTTTACAGTGTTCACAGATAATAACCCTCTGAGTCATTTGAAGACGGCCAAATTGGGGGCTGTGGAGCAGCGATGGGCTTCTCAGTTGGCCATGTTTGATTTTGAAATTGTGTACCGACCTGGGAAGAAGAACGGAAATGCAGACGCTTTGTCTCGACAAAAGTCGGTAGGAGGACTACAGCTGGCTGTATCAGAGGGAGTGACGTCCACATTCAATGGTGGTAATGGCCTGGAGGATGGAGACAATGGGAGTATTCTACCGCAATCTTTAACTACAGTGGATGTTATTTCCGTTTTTCCTGAATTTCAGATGCAAGATCTACAAAACTGGCAAGAAGAGGATCCTGTTATTTCCCGGCTCAAGTTCTACTGGAGTAGGGGGGAAGGGCCAGACAAGAAAGAAAGGAAAGAGGAGTCAAAAGATGTTCTGGAGCTGTTAAGACAGTGGGATAAAGTGGAAGCTCATGAAGGCGTCTTTTATAGAGTCATTGCAGATGCTAGAGGGGGCTGGGTAAAACAGCTTCTCTTGCCTCAAGTTTTAAAGCAGGAAGTCCTTGGTCAGCTGCATGACCATCAAGGTCATCAGGGGATTGACCGAACATTCAAGCTGGTACGTCAACGGTTTTACTGGCCTGGGATGTACCAGGATGTTCAGGAGTTCTGCAAACATTGTCTGCGATGTATTGTGTCGAAGGATGTTCAGCCTAAGGTAAAAACAGCGATGAACAGCATTCAAACATCTAAACCCTTGGAGGTTGTGGCATTGGATTTTACGTTGCTGGAACGTTCCCAGAGTGGAAAAGAAAATGTGCTTGTCATAACGGATGTATTTTCTAAATTCACAGTAGCCGTACCGACAGTTGATCAGAGGGCCATAACAGTTGCAAAAGTGCTGGTCAAGGAGTGGATTCATCGATATGGAGTCCCAGCCCGGATTCATTCTGACCAAGGACGGTGCTTTGAGGCTGAAGTCGTGCAGCAGTTGTGTCGTATGTATGGCATACAGAAAAGCAGGACAACAGCATTTCACCCCCAAGGTAATGGGCAGTGTGAACGTTTTAATAGAACTTTACATGATCTCCTCAGGGCCCTTCCTTCTGAAAAGAAAAAGAGATGGGATGAGTATTTGCATGAAGTGTTGTTTGCATATAATACTACTGAAAATGCTACGACTGGATTTTCCCCATTCTTTTTAATGTTTGGCAGGAGCCCAGATCTCCCAATTGACCATTATTTGAGGGGTGGTACAGTAGAAAAAAAAGAAGGCATGGTGGAGACCTGGGTGATTGAACATCAGCACAAACTGCAACAGGCTTATAGGCTGACACAGAGACGGTTGCAGAAATTGGCCAAGCAGAGACAAAGGAAACAAGGAGTGAGCAAAGATGCCAGTCTGAATCCAGGAGATTTGGTTTATCTGCGTAATCGCAGAGTTAGAGGAAGGAATAAAATTCAGGATGTTTGGGAGGATTTACCTCACTGTGTGCTGGAAAGAGTGGACCCAGATAAAGCGGTCTATAAGGTAGTTCCTGTGGATCAATCGCGTCTACCAAAGAATGTGCATCGGTCGGAGCTACGTCGTTGCGGACCTCTGCAGAAGGAGCCGGTACGGTTAAGAGAGTATCAAGGGATAGACTCCGGCACAAGCACGGCACCGTCTGAGTCTGAGGAGGATTGGGAAGAGCTTCGACTGGTGGTACAAGAAAACCTGTCTTCTGGAGTGGAAAGGGAAGTGAGTGCAGAGGAGGTGGTTTCCAGAGATGATGAGAAATCGATATTCACTAGCACAGACTCTACTGTTCGACGCTCTCAGAGGACCAGAGCAGGACAGCATAGTAATCCCTTTAGGGAGCCACGATCGGTGCAGGGTATGGAAGCTGCAGCAATCCCCACAGTGCTAAGTTGTGGCGTAAGACCCCCGTCTAGTGAAATTGGGGCAATTGAGACAGTTTTAGATCTTTTGCTGCAAGTGATGTATGAACTAAAAAGAATCAGGAGCAGTGGTTAATGTTGTTTTTTTGAATGTTGTTAAAGAAAAATGCACATAATGAATCATCGGGACGACGATTTGACAAGTGAGGGGTGGATGTGGGATTGAGCTCTGGTTAACCGGGGTGGGGGGAGGAACTGCACATATTTAAGGGGGACAAACACGGACTTATTTAAGTGATGCACCAAACTCATGCAGGGAAGACGCCACACAAACACGGCGCTGAGAAAGAATTGGGTGAGTAGGATAGGATAGTGGGGGGTTTCGGGTGATAGTGTGCAGGTGTTTTAAGTGTGTGTGTGTTTGTAGACGTCGAGCGCTCCCGGGAACCCCGGTAACCAGAGCGGCCGGAGCATGAAAGTATGGGTTTAAAGGTATGAAGTGTTTATTCATTTAAACGTGTATATTATTTTTGTATTATGATATATGTGAATTGATTTATTTTGGTGTGTTGTGAACAGATTGCCTCGGTTTTGATTTAATTTGTCCTATATATATTTTTTTGGATTGATTTGATTATGTAGAGTGGATTTATTTTGAGTTTTTTTGGTTTTCTTCCTTTAAAGAAGTTATGTTGTTTGCTTTTCCTGAAGTGGATGGATTTTAAAACCTGATCTTAGAGTTTTTGATAATAAAAGAAGTATCTATGAAAATGTCCTAGTACGTTGTGGTCAGTCTAAGCACCCACGTAACACTGATACGTTATTTTCAATATTTCTGTAATTATTTGTGACAAAGCTTTACCATTGACTCATTTTGTGATTTCAGAACTATCAATAACTGTATGTTCTTCGATAAAAACAGTAGTTATTGATGGAGGAAAAAAATAAGCTTTTAAGTTTTTTATTATAAGCTTGCTGTCTCCCTCTAGTGGATAAAAATGTTACTGCCATGTAACTGAATACCCCACAGGTGAACACAGAACAGGGTGAAAAGCTAGCAAAGACAAGACGAGCACTAAAAAATAGACATGTTCGTGAATTAAGCAGTGAAGATGTCTATGAATGTAAATGCAAAAGCGATGAATGACACCAATCCTGAAAAACTTCGTGCATAACTTTTACAAGTATCGCATGTACCACTTAAAACAGCACAGGCCTAACTAGTCAAACAAGCTTCACTCACTTCACTATTTTAATAACTCAAAATAAAAGACACACTATAGTGGGGTGTAGTGGGTTAGTGGTTGAAATGCTTTCAAGAACAGCTACTTTTGAGATTGTGCCCCTAATAAGGACATTTAACTTCAGCTTGCTCTAGTTTGGCCCTGTCATAAAACTCACTTTTAAAAATCACACAGATATATATATATATATATATATATATATATATATATATATATATATATATATATATATATATATATATATATATATATATATATATATATATATATAATTAAGTCTATTTATAGATATAATGTATTTGTATATTAATGCCTATTTCAATGTAGCCTACAATTACTTAATGAAATGCTTTATTACTATTTCCGTGATACTTGTGGTCCCCCATAGTTACAGTTTCCAAAATATAAATTTAGTAGGCTACCTATTAACTCTATTGCTAAATGACTAAACCAATCACCTGTTAACTTCTTGTTTTAAACTTCACAAGATCTGACACATAAGACAAGACAAGAATCTGAACATCATATGACATGACAGCATAGACACATGCCATAATTCATACAAAGTGTTGATGTCACAATGGTCTGATGAGTCTCGATTTCTCCTGCAACATTTAGATGGTAGGATCAGATGCATCCTGCCTTCAATCTATGGCTGGTTGTGGTGTAATGGTTTTCTTAACATACTTTGGGTCCCTTAGCACCAGTTGAGCATAGTTTAAATGTCACAGCCTACCTGAGTATTGTTTCTGACCACGTCCATCCCTTTATGACCAGTGCACCCATCTTCCAGCAGGGTAATGCTCCATGTCACAACGCTCAAATCATCTCAAACTGGTTCACTAAACTCAAATATCCTCTACATCATAGATGTGCAGCAGACAAATCTGTAATCCTATAATGTCCATATAGACTAAAATCACTGAGGAATGTTTCCAGCAACTTGGTCTGAACATTAAGTCCTGAAAATAAAAGAGGGTCCAGGTGTACCTAATAAAGTGGCCGTTGTGTGTATATTTTTAACAATAATGATATATATACATTATACAATTAGACAATAATAAATGATTTAAATCTAAAATTAAAACACATCTTAAGCTGAGAAATATACAACATAATCCATTCACATCCACACGTTAACCACCCCCCTAAAAACAAAAACAAAAAAACAATGCTGTCACTCAAAAAAATGTCAGTGCAGGACACTTGCTTAAATTTTAAACATTTTACTTGGAAAGGCACAAACTATGATTTCCTGGTAAATAAATTTTGATGTGAGAAATAAAACTGAAGTACATTTTTCCTTCTTTTCCTTCAACGGTCCTTGAACAGAGATCAGCTCTGTGCGGGACCATTCCAACATCAGTTGTCTTGACGTTTTTCTCATCGTTTTATTGCAAGCCCACTGTCTTCTGTTCTTTTTTCCCCCCAAAAGTGCAATAACAACGACAAGATAATAATATCCATTAGTCTCTCCATCGCCCACAGTACCTGAGGCCAGTAACTGTGCTACAGAGTCCACAATGACAGAAAGAAATGGAAGAATTTATATTTAAAAATGACAAAAAAGGACAAAAAGAAAGCATTTCCAGGACACAACAACTGCTTTACAACCCAGGGATTCCTGTCCAAGAAAAATGTAAAAATAAAAATGAAAAAAAAAAAAAAATCACAGGAAAAAAAGACTCCAGAGTCTGGTTGAGATGAAATGTGTCCTGTTATTTTGTAATTTGGTGGGGTTCACTCCCAGTGCAGAGGCGACTCCTGCCCTCAAGCTTTTGTCAGAAATAAAACATATTTTTAAGAAAACTTAAATCATCCGTTCACTGATGTTTTCATCCCCCAATCAATGAACAATAAATGCTCTGCATGGAATCTAGTATACAACATGTCAAACAGCTGTTCACACCACTGGGGATCTTATATATAATCAATTACTCTCATATCACGTTCGTTTCATCTTTGAATGTTTATATGTGATTTCTTTTTTATTTCTTTTTACACATCTTGTATCATATATCTTCATTTATTCTCTTTTTTGAAGGAACCAGAGTCTGTTGAACAGTCAACAAAATTCCTTTGCACTCCATTAAGTGGTGAAGCATCTATGAAAGAAAGTGTGATGGGAACACAGAGAGAGAAAGAGAGAGAGAGAGAGAGAGAAAAAGAAAGAGAGAGAGAGAGAGATCTGTGTATTTTCTTGCATTTCAAACTTAACAGTGACCAGAATGTATCAAGTTCTTTTCAAAGAGTTGGCTTCACTTGTGCCTTTGAAGAGCTTTCCTCTTTCTTCTTTTAAAAAAACAACAGCACCTAAAAGAAAATCAGAGCAAAAATTACAACAGACACACACACAAATGTCTTAAGTTGAATTCGCTTATAAATTGAAGAGTGCTGAGGCATAATGAGGAACATTAAATCAGTAAAGGGGCATTCAAACGGCAATATGCCAAGGCAAAATGAACATACATAATTCATTTTCAATTAGAGTTGACGAGCTACAGTAATGCAAAAATTGGCATATCCAGCATTCTGACATATTTATGCAAATGAGGAGTTACAAGTATTCCATTTTACATGGATTAATTTACTGTTAAGAATCATTATCAATCAAATACAGAGATAATTTTAAAAAATGAAAGAAAGAAAATAATGCATGGAAATGTGACAGCAACTAAAATGATGCATTATTCATTTATTTGGATTCAAATGCTTTTATCAGTTCATTTTAAGCAAAAAAGGAAACAGATTGGTTTTTTGTTTTGTTTTTTACCAGGTTTACATCCCGTTTGTGATCATATTTCAAATCTATAGTTCAGTAGGAACACATTTGTGGGACTTACTTTGTGTCGTCTGCCACCTCTACCTCAGCGGGTGCAGTGATGGGAGCATTGGAGTGTCCTGCGGTCGGGTCGTCTGTGTTCAGCTCTCCATTTGTGGAGCTCATGACCTGAGGATCGCACAGATACAATATAAACATTTCATACAATCACCACAACTGAAACCTTTTCTTTACATTTACATTAAATTTGTGTCAAAATTATAAAAAAAAGTCAGAATTCACACAAGAATTGTCCTGAAATAAAAGTTCTGAAAACTGTTGATTGGAAACACTGAAGATTGAAGACTTCGACCAAAAAAGCACACTTCTTTCAGAGTATGTGATATACTCTAATAAACACATGCACTGACTCTTATTACATCAAAATTACATTTGAGACACATGAACATATATAAATTGGGGCTGTCAAACGATTAATCGCGATAAATCGTATCCAAAATAAAAGTTTGTGTTGACATAATATATGTAGGTGCACTATGTATAATTATTTTAGATATTTATAAATACACACACATGCTTGTATATTTAAGAAATAAATATTACTTATATATAATATAAATTATATATAAATCTAGATACAGTATATACATGAAAATATTTCTTAAATATATACAAGCATGTGTGTGTATTTCTATATATAAAATAATTATACACAGTGCACCCACATATTATGTAAACACAAACTGTTATTTTAGATGCGATTAATCGCGATTAATTGTTTTACAGCCCTAATATAAATATATTGTTATAAAAAAAGAACAGAAAACATATGGAAACATCCTGTTTCCTGCACTGATGTGCACATGCCTATACAATAAATATGTGATCAGTCAAATAAAACATTAAATGACATTTAATTAAACATGTGACTATACTACAACATTCCTGCTCTGTAAATACTTTTAAGTTTTTTTTTCTTTTTGGCCTGAATAATATTCAACCCCTATGAAAGCCATTTTGTAAAACTTGAGCAATCTTTGTGCTGAGGTAGTGTCAAAATAAAACTACACTGCTGGGCATTTGACAGTGCAAACCTCTGACAAAAAAAAATCTCAGAAATAACTAGAACAGACTTAAAAACTAGACTAAATTGAAAATAAAAATAAAAAGATAATTATATTAAGATGGAAAGACAAGACCTGTTTATACAATGGGATAGCATTCCAAAAACCAACACTAGGTGGCACATGTGCTTCATCAAACACCTTTACCGTTTAAGAGTTTTTCTTTCAAATCTATCAGCTTCCATTAGATCCTATCACATCATGAGCTGCTCTCAAACTAAAACGCTTGATGGATTCTATTTTAAAACACACGGTATCTCCAAGGAACGTCACTACCACCATCTGCAGAGCCTAAAGGAGCCAAGCTGAGCATCACAGATGAATGTGTGCGCGAAAAGCAGATAGAGAAGCAGCCATGCTCACTCATAAAGTAGCATGACTTGCGAGCAGTACCTGCACTGAGCCCCCCAGCCTCTCGGCCGTGAGATGCGACCCCAGAGTCTCCTTATTGGTCACTGAAGTGGGCTGGGACTCACTTCCTTTGAGTTCGGGTGACTGATCGACAGTGGAAGAGCATTTTGGATAAGAAAGCGTGGAGAATGGGGCGGGTTGAGGTGGAGATTTAGAGGTATGATGGGAAGGGGGCGGTGGGTGAGTGAGTAAACAAACAAACGAAAAAAATCAACATTAAAAAGGAGACATCTCACATGCTGAAGCTTGCTCAATTACTAATATGAACGTTAATAGTGATGACACAAGCAAATGGAAATAAAGAAAAACCAGAGTGAGAGAAAAAGAAAAGTAAACATGCAGAGGCTTCTATTAGAAATCAAAGTGAGATTTAACAAATTATGACATGAACACGACCATTAAACATCACTAAACATTTTTTTAAATGACATGCAAGCGCAAGCAAAAGGGCATATACACGTCACGTACAATAATTTTCCAGCAGACTGTTAAGCTCATTTTATGCTTATGTAGAGATACTCATCACCAGGGTTTAAACTGAGATTTTTAAGACTTTAGAGCATTATGCTTTTAATAAACCAAGCAAAACTGCAAATGTACATGAGTGGATGTAAATCAGGATGCATTTGATACATTAGAGGATGGATATAGGAAACAGAAGCAAATTTTGTCTACATTTTATTTTGTGATTTCATTTAAAAAACATGGATGACCGACAAAGAAATGTATGTGCCGGAATGACTTAATGAAGTACACAATGTCTGGAAAGACACTATTTTGAAATGTGCACTACCGGTCAAAAGTCTGGGGTCAGGAAGTATATTATGTAATACTATAATATAGTAGTATAAGTATAAAGTATATAATAATAATATTTCACCATATTGGTAACACTTTACTTTGAGGGGTGTGCATAAGACTAACATGACACCTTCATAATCATAACATGACGTATGAAGGAAGTTTAATGCATGTGTGTGACAAATGTCATTAAGTGCCATTCGCTTAGTTATGACAATTTTAATGCAAATATGACATTGTTTGGGATGTCTTTGTTATGACACATTGACATAAACCAATACATCATAACCTGTCAGTGTCTTTGTCATGACAACTTGACATTACTAAGACAACACAACCTGTCAGAAACATGACATAGCAGATTCATTGTCAAATTTAAGAAACCACCTGACTTTATTGGTTAACATTCCATAAAACTATCAGGTGGTTGGTTTTGACATTGGCTCTCATGAAGCCATTATAACTTTTTAATGACAAATTCAATTAGTACCACTGTAGTTAAGGTCACGAAAAATATTCACAACAGTTATAATGGCCTCGTGACAGCCAATGTCAAAGCCAACCACATAACAGTTTAACTTAATTTAATGTCAAGTTGTCATGACAAAGTCACTGACAGGTTACGATGTAATGGTTTATGTCAAGATTTCATAACAAAGACATCTTAAACAATGTCAAATTTGCATTTAAAATGTCATTATTGAGCAAATGACACTTAAAGACAGTTGTCATAAACCCTCCTTCATATTCATAACATATGTCATGTCATGGTTATGAAGGTGTCATGTCAGTCTTATGCACACTCCTTCAAGTAAAGGCTTTATTAGTGTTACCAAAAAGGCTAACATTTTTGAACAGTAGTAGAATATCAAGACATCTTTGCCCTGTCCGCATTGTCACAATCATCATTATATCAGGACAAATATAATCAGAAGCAGGAACATCATATCTATGGCCATTTAACATTTAAGTGCAGACAGTGCTGATACCACTGCTGAACCAAAAGCATTTTGATTCAGCAGCAGGGAACTTTGTCTCCAAGCAACTGGCCACTAAAGCAGATTTGTTTACACCAAGCAATGCACAACTAACCAGCCTTCCATTCCACTAATTAATCGCAAGAATGATGTGTTGCACAACTGTAACATCACACAAAACTTGAGCAACTCCTCTGACAACTTCTTCTGTCATCAATTTGTACGTTCAAAAAAGTGCCAGGGCTTATTCTCACTGATCACATGTCAAAAGAACACTTGCCTGGAGTGTGTCTATTGTATCACCTGGACTCACCTACAGTGAGATGTACTCCATCTAGGGTGATTAAGATCTATGGTGTACTTCCCTGAGGTAGATGGTGATTATTTGTGCACCCAACTCACCTGGTTTTTGGTCTGCGGTTGTGCTTTGTCTCTGCTGCTCGGCTGGGGTGTGTCTGTGGGGATGGGGCCTATAGGTGTGGGCTGAAAGAGACAGCAATGATCTCATTGTTGAGCATGTCTCACACGAACATAAACTTACAAACAAACCCAACACAGCATGACGAAAGACATTCGACAGTTGAAAATGCACAAGGAAAGCATTTAAGAAAACAAACACTCACGAGAGGCTTGCCGACCCAGTCGTACTCGTAATCAAACACGTAGCCGTTCTTGTCGAAGAGGTCTGTGAAGAGCTTCCTCAGGTAGTCGTAATCTGGTTTCTCAAAGAAGTCCAGTCTTCTCACATATCTCAGATAAGTGGCCATCTCCTCTACAGTGTGTAAAAACAGTTCAGGGAAACGCTTTGCACACTGCTGTGCTTGACAAAATCGATGCAACTAACCTGGGAAACTTTCACATAGCACTTCGATCGGTGTAGCTCGCTTGGTGTCGCCAATTTTCTGGTATCGCTCTTTCAGTGTGTCCGCCTGTTTGGGAAACACAGACGATTTCACAACCACAAACTCCTCACAACTGACAAAAAACCTGGCTGAAATTTAATAATAAAGCATTAGCAATGTACACATCCAGGGCAAGATTTTGCCTAAGCCTAGTCACACAAAAGCAAGATCGTTTTACTTTTTTTTTTTCATTCTCACCCTACAGTCATCATGTGCCTTCCATGCAATCCATGAAAGTGACGATTTCAACAATGGTGTGAGACATCAGCAGGCAAATGCAGAACTTCTAACACCTGTGTGCGTTCAGAAGCAACCGCTAGAGCCATGTGACTTATCACACTATGACACATGGCTGAGCAACTGAAGTACAACGCGAGCAGCTGATATCTGCATTTGTTGCCATGTCATTCACACCTCTGTTACACTACAGTTCAAAAATGTGGTGTCAGTAAGATTTTTTTTCTAAAGAAATGAATCCTGTTATTCAGCATGGATGCAATGAAATGATCCAAAGTGACATGAAATGCATTTATGATGTTAGGGAGAAGAAAAAAAAAATTAAATAAATGCTGCTAGTTGAACTATACTCAATCCTGAAAAAGTATCAGTTTCCACAAAATTAAAACTTTTTCAACATTGATACGAAATGCGTCTTGAGCAGCAAATCAGCATATATTACAATGAAATCTGAAGGATCATGTGACACTGAAGACTGCAGTAATAATGCTGAATATTCTGATTTCTCCTCACAGGAAGAAAATAATAATAATGCTGCGTTAGCTCCCCTGTGATTGGTGCAAAATGCAGCAGCATGGCTTTAAACTGGTACTAGAAAAAGGAACCATATTACTCCGCATCTTTACATTGGCTTCCTCTGAAATTTAAGATTGATTTCAAAATTCTACTTTAAGTTGATTCAAAACACACACCAACATAGGGCTGTGAGAATAATCGTAATTGATTTCCGATTTCGGCTTCCAACGATTATGAAAACAAGATAATTGAGGTAAAATGATTATTACATTCAGTCCAGCGCACCTTCTTTTCCTTTATAGAGGTGCACTTTCAACCCAGCCTAAAAGCCCCAAATTAACATCGAAATCAGCCAAATAAGTGTGCTGTAAAATGCAGTCTAGTGTTGCTAAACTGCGGGGCGTGTTTGATATTAAATAGTGTTATTAAAAGCGAATTAAGCTGCAAAAGAGACACTGTTCCCCAGGCGGAGTCTGAGCCGAACGCGGATAAGCAAATGTGCTTTGGAAACATGCCTAAACGTGTACACAAATGTCAAAATGCCTTTTTGGAGAGTATTTATGTAAACTTAAGTAGCTTTAAAAAGGATTAATCTATATATAAAGTGTCCAGCAAATTTGACTATTTTTTGTTGTCAGCTTTTACTCATCTGAATACCACTGTTCGTACATCTTCCTTAAATTATACACAGTTTATTTAATTTGTATTTTTGTCCATTTTGTTTGTAATGACTGACTTTTTACTTGTCTTATGTAATTGTCAAGGCTAATCCTTTATGATCTTAATGATTACATTTTTTGCCACAATCGAGCAGCCCTACTCCATCATGAGGTAAAGATGTGAAAATGGAGAAACCATCTCAAGAAATTGCGAACAAACTGTTAGGAGGTAGAAACAACAAACCTTCAAGCCCTGCCAGGGCAAACTGCCTCTTAGAAAGTACATAAACATATGGCCCAGTGCTTCTAGGTCATCCCTTCTGCTTTGTTCTGAGGGGGAAGAAAAACAACAACTGTTATATGTCACACTGATGGATGCAACAGGTACATTGTCACTGTTATATGAGACGGATATATTTAAAACTTCATGATTAAGAGGGTTACATAAATATGGCCTCGTTTACACTGTCAATGAAATGTGACCCAATTCCAATTTTTTGCTCAAATGTGAGACAGATCGGATGTGTTCTATGACCGTGCAAACAAGAAAAAAAAATGCATGGCTTTCAGATATTTCGAGATCGGTTTCAGGCCTCATTCATATTTGGAAATAAATCAGATATAAATCAGATATGTGCATATAAGCAGGCAGATCGGATTTTCTGAGGCATTAGGCTACGTCTCCGTGGTTTAATGATGAGACCAACCCCTAAGCGCATCTGCAAAGGGACGGATGGACATGTCGTCGTAGGAGATGAATGTGCACAAATGTTGACACAACATGTCAAAGGTTGGCTTGCTCATCCTAAAATTTCAGACTCACTGCTCCTCATTAAAGCCCGCCACAATATACTCCCACCAGTCCTGAGAAGCCTCTCGCACACAAAAACTGAAAAATATGTGCAATGATCATGGCCCTTTTCGCCGTCACGTTCGTCCATCTGTGCAAGAACCCCCTTTAAGCATGTGCAATGTTTCAGATAGTAATGCAAGAGTAAACACATAAATCGGATATGGGTCACAATTGAAAGAACGTGTAAACGGATGGTCGACAAAATCGTAAATAAGCAAATCAGAATTGGGCATCAAGACCTGTAGTGTAAATGAGGCCATTTGAGTCACTCAGGAAAGTGAAATTATGTACGTTCTTTAAGGTGAGTTGGTGAATTTATTATTTCCCCCCACAGAAATCAGCTTTAAAAAGACATCCAGAAAATGAACTTAGGAAAATAAAAGGAGATGCGAGTTTAAAGTGCATGCATACCTTTTCCCAAATGTGTGTTTATACTCATATATCGGGCAGTGCCAGTCAGGCTCTTATGCTCTCGGTATGGGATGTGTTTTTTGGTCTCGGGGTCTATGTATTCTTTGGCAAGCCCGAAGTCGATGATATGAATGGTGTGCTGCCTCTTGGACCCCGGCCGCCCCACCAAAAAATTCTCTGGCTTGACGTCTCGATATATCAAGCTCCGTGTGTGAACAAACTCCATCCGTGTTATCTGAAAAAACAAGGAAGATTGTGGTCGAGGACATTCTGCACCAAAAAAAAAAAAAAAAATATACCACACAAACATGACAGAGCTGAACGATTCCTAGAAATCATTTCGAAAACAGCCAAAAGAAATCCTAAATGTATGAGACAAGCCAAAATTGCTGAAAGAGGCTAACTGGCTCTCTGAGCGGATTCTCACCAGTTGAATAGCTATCATTAGGACGGTCTTGAGGGAGAAAGTGCGGTCGCAGAGATCAAACAGGTCCTCCAGACTGGGCCCAAGCAGTTCCAGAACCATAGCGTTGTACTTCCCGCAAGGCCCGAAGTAGAAGACCTGAGGAACTCCCTCTGCAAAGACAAAACGATCATTTAACAACCCAGTGAAATGGAAACAGAGAAACTCACAATTCACGCCAAACATTCACATTTGTCCTTCAGGAAAACAATTTTGTATTATTTCCTTAACACCACCAAATGTTTAGCCTGCTGTTCACAGCCAGTAGAGGACACGTCTCTGACAAGACCCATTATGACAACACCTTGAACAAAACACGACTAACAAGCCCTGGGAGAGAGAGGGCATCATGCAATTCATTATGGCAGCAACTATCTTACGCTCGCCGAGTTTACAGAGGACTGTAATACATCTCATCTATCCTGTGCACACAACACATTCTCTCTCACATTAAAGGTACAATATGTAAGGATTTTGTAATAAAATGTCCAAAAATCACTTGCACAGTGTGATGCTACATGGAAGCTACATATGCTGGTATACATTTTCAATTTCTACAGCAATTATGCAAAACAGTGCTTTTATGGCCGTTCAATCAAAGAGCAAAGAGCTTGTATATTAAAGAAAAAAAAGGTTACCCTTAGATATTGCTGCTAACATGATCAAACTTTCTTACCTGCTGCCGCTATTAAACATGGATATAGAGGTGATAGTACAGAGTAAATAACTTCAGAAATTAAACAAAATATATTAGGCCAACGACTCTAATATAGTCAGCAAAACTTCCCATTGAAGTTTGAGGGAGTGAAGGGCAGGTTTGCAAACATTTATCAACTAAAAAGAGATAAGGCTATATTTTCTAGGGTATATCTTAGGTTGAAATTAGTGATGTCAGGCAGATATATTTAAATAAATAACTTAATTAAAATAAATAATAAATGACATTAAAATATATTATTGTAATTACAAATATCTAAATTATAATAAAATATTAGAATAAACAAAATAACAATACTTTATATATATTTATAAGAATCTATATCATTCACCTCTAGCACACACAAA
This sequence comes from Cyprinella venusta, assembly GCA_038021265.1. NCBI lineage: Eukaryota > Metazoa > Chordata > Actinopteri > Cypriniformes > Leuciscidae > Cyprinella > Cyprinella venusta. The sequence continues at coordinate 10,518,025 of CM075872.1, read as the reverse complement.
TAAAACACTACTTAAAGTGCATTGTTACAGACCAAATCATAATAGTCTGGTACAAATAACAGCTGTTGTGCAGGATTAGATTTTTTTATGCTGTCCCAAAAAAACCTGTGACTCCACAAAACAAGACCTCAAGGACACAGCGTTCTTAACTGCTCCCCACTGCCAGTGTTTCCAATGTAATTCCATGTCGCCTGTGCCAGATCCCACGTGTGTGTTCTTTGGCTGAATGGTTAGCTGCAGAAGCACATGAGACACCCTGAGACAACGAGCCTAGGACAGCCCAGCTCCAGAGGGGATTATAGAAGGATTTACCTGATCGGCAAACGTCATTCCCACGGGTGGGGGTTGCCGAACACGCGCACACACCTGCCTGCACTTTAGCCAGCCGGATCTGTTTGGAAACCACAGCGATGATGGATGTGCCCATGGCAAGACTGCAGCCAGGAAGCTGACTCATCAAAGCAACAGATCCAAGGTTTTAAACCCAACGCCAACTCGGCAATCAGAGAGAGGAAAATTACAACCATGCGGAGCAAGAACACTTCCTTGAATTGTAAACAAGGCCATCGCAAGTTCTTAAAGTGCTTCAAATTATACCAAAGAATTGTAAAATATGAACAATTATTATAATGTTAGAAAGTAGGACTATGAGAGGAAGCACAGTCCATTTTATCCATGCAGTAAGCAAAATAAAACTTACAACAGAGGGGCCTGTGATGACGAGCAGTAAATACAAAAGGCCATAAAAGTATTTAGATACTTTTGTACACTTATAATGTCTCACCGGAATGAACCGATAACATTATAACTAATACCAATAATTTGGTAATTATGTTATAGCAGATAACTGATAAAACACTAATAAGAATCCAATCTAAAATAAACCTAAAAAATATATTTTTTGCCAATTCAATTTAGGCATCACAACAATGTTGTACAATATTAAATATTGACAGCAAAGGCAATCTAAAAATAGGCAGAAACAATAAGACAACAACTAAACTAAATATATGAATAAAAGCACACAACTAAATAAATGCATAAATAAACAAAAAGACTAGAGTTTCTCAAAGCTGTTCATTGAATCTGAAATTGAACTACGTAGTACCTACTATCATGAAAATAATATGTTCTATCTGGTATGAATATGGCCAGTATGAATGAAATTCGGACGTACGACATCCACCATGTTGTTACGGTCACATGACCTACCAGTGTTAGTTGCGTCGCTTCACTTTCATTTATAAATCCTCTACCGTGGCCTCATGGGATGGTAAAGTGTCCATTGAATATGCAACTCAGAATCTTGGTCGAAGTAGTAGGTCATCTGGGTACTGGGTAACTGTTTTCGATTTTGGACATACTACTCTTTTGGCATACTGTTTTTGCATACTATATGGAAGGGAAAGGGAAGTATTTGCACAAGTTTGCACATCGTTCCACTTTTACGAACCTCTGTGCAGCGCCGCTAGAGTTCAACAAGGAGATTTGCTGCCATTTCAAAACCCACTTGCTCACATCACTAACAGAGCCTGAGTGAAAACAACACAACTCTTTGTTCATCAAACACACGTCCTCTCAGCGCGGACGCACTGGAATGTCAAAGTTAGCACACATGCCCGAATGAATACTTGCATATTAAAGATTCAGCATGCAGCAGGAGAACAACAAGGCCCTGATTCCATTACCGGGACAGTGGAGAAGAATCAAGGACTGAAACGTGATCGTTCCGGGCGGCGCGAGTCCCAGTGTGATTCGGGAGATGAGAGGGCTGGGGTTATCTGTCCTGCTGCATAAAACATCCACAGTCTGCACTGCAGAGAGTACCGTGGCCCTGTTTTTCCCAAATGTCAGAGATTGAACGCAACGATCGAAAGCTAAAAATAACTCGAAAGCTTTAATCAGCAGCACAATAGCAATTAAACTTTAAACACAAGCTATTTAAAAAACAAGCTACACAAGCGAACACAGCAGCAGCAATTTCTCCATTGCACTTTAAAACGCCTCAGGCTCTAAATAATTGACAGAGGCATAGAAGTGCATGACATTTAAGGTGCAAAACTGTTGATGGGCAAAGCAAAGATCCTATTTATGTTAAAAGTGGGATTGTGACATCATATAATGGAGCGCAGTTAGAAAGAGCAATACACCCAGAGAGAGAGAAGTATCCTAACATGACCTGAACTCTTTTTCCAGGACAGTAGAGAATTAACACTCTTCTTTAGCTGCAGGTTTAAGTGAGCACAGGTTCTCCGGTGGCTTAAGACGAGTCTCACAATGGCAGATCCTTTCAAAGGATTCTTTGGGAAAGCTGGAGGTCTGGTTTGGTTATCTCCTCTCAGGCTTCATAAAACCTTTAGATCCAGATTTTACAACTGTGAATCACTGGACCCCGCTAGCTTGCTTTGGAAAGCGATGTTCACTTTGAAGTGAAGGATATGCATCTCACATTGAGTAGCTTAAAACGACATTTCAAAATAATAATACATTTTCTAGAATGAATAAGAAAGCAGCACAAAAATTCCTTCCACTTTCAAGGTTCAATCATCTGTTAGGGCTGAAAATCTCTTCACATTTTGAGCCAAGTGGTCTTTTGTTACGTCCCATGTCTGTATCCTCTGATTTAGGCCTTGGATCCAGGGTCAGGATGAATTACATCCACCAGCAAAAAGGCATCAGAGAGGGAGGATAATCTAACACTCACTGAACTGCAAAACACATAAGTCTGTAGCAGATAAGCAAAAGAAAAGCTAAAGTTAAGGGTCAAGGCTTTCACGCAAAGTAAAAGAAATGTTAAACATGATAGCTGGCCATGATTATTTTCTCTAAGCACAATCAATCCTGGACATATGGCTTTCTTCTTGAAAGGAATCAGTCACGTGCTGGACATTCGATAATGGCAACCCAGCCACGAGGAGTCATGAAGATATAAATATAGCGGGCCTGCCCTGCACGCCTGCACTTTCACTGGCTATTAATGTTGCAGGGGTGGCAGCAGTGGCTCCGATGATCTGGCAGGAGATCAGATCCCGGCTGTGGAGACAGGCGTTCGGTGAATGAGATCATTGCATTGCGGGGTGGCTGTGAATAAGAGCCGCACTTCATGCCAGTCAACCTTCCGGTTCAGTGATCAAATGGATGGATGGATGCACCAAGGATTTGTACAAGCTGCTCATCCTTTTCATTGTAGGGCTTAAAAGGATCAAAGTTCAGCCTTCTGGCTTCACAACAGGTATGGTAATTACAATAAAAATGGAAGGGAGTAGCGGCCAAATCACACAGATTGAATCCATTATAAACTCATTCATAAAACAAGCCTATTTTTTCTAATCTGGACACATTTAGTCATTACGCAATAAATAAGAACTTGAGCACAACATTTCTTAGGGTGGACTTCCCCTGGGTAACCTATAACTCCTTAATCTCCATCCCATTTTAGACCCTCCTTTTCACTGTCACTTGCTGCTGATGGGTGAAAAAGCCACATCAAAAGGTTGGAGATCGCCGCCCCCATGATTCTCAGCACACAACTGAACGATGATCATTCTCACACAGGATGAGGAGGTGGCACTTTTCATAAACCATACAGCACACGATTCTCGAAAGGCTGTGAGGCTTACCTGAATTTCCCAGCTGTTTATAAAATCTATATTCCAAATGGAGTTGAGGTGCTCTGGATTTGATCGGCTCCTGAAAGAGAAGAACAAGAAAAACTAGGAATTAGAGTAATATAGAAAAGTTATCGGAGAATATCAAATCTAAAAGTACAAAAACATGACAGCTTTTTTGCATTTTGTATAGTTTTCAATGCGGCTAGTGCAGAAGATATTAAATAAGCCTTGAATGAGGAACAGAACAACATTTAAGTCAGTCTTCACTGAAAAGTGTGACATCTGCCCTAGCTCTGCTTGCTGTCTGATTTGGTTCTTGAATTCAAACTCATTAAATAAGTTGCAGTGGTTAACAGCTCATTTGATATTTTAGTCTGTGAATGTAGGATGTAGTGGCAGTCAGGAGAGAAGTGATATTTAGTTGCATCGTTTATGTGGCCATAAATAAAGTATTATTTATTTAGTATTCAACTTATATTTTAAGAATAAAGTTCAACAAATTAGTAAATGAATTAGCCACATATGAGAAAAGTGATAGACAGACAGGACATAATCCACAGAAAGTAAATCAAAGTACAATACAGAAAGTTATCACAAATTTCAAGTCAGCTATTTGTTCACATTATTTAAGATAAAGCAAGTCTGTAAGAATACAGATGGCACATGTGCTCCTCTGAAAACTGAAAAGAGAGGGGGAAAGAGAAGTAAACACCAGAACAAGACTGTGGCCATGTCCACACTAATACGTTTTCGTTTGAAAACGTATATTTTTCTCTCCGTTTTGGCCCTCCGTCCACACTGAGACGGCGTTTTAAGTCAACAAAAACGTATCGTTTGGAAAACGCTCTCCAAAGTGGATAAATTTGAAAACGCCGTTTTCGCGTTGTAGTGTGGACAGTGAAACCGGAGGTATTTCAAAACGATGACGTAAGTTTAGTCATGTGATCCATGTAGTACCAATAGATATTCATGTTTATCGGTATTGTGCCTGTTATGTGTTATTCATTTTTACACTGTTGCTAAAATATGTTACTTTCTATGCTACTTAATATGTGCTATTCTTCATAGCACCGTACTGCAAAGATGACAGATAATGCACTTACATTTGCTGTCCTGCGGCAAAACAGGAGAGCAGTTGCGTTTTAGACCAAACATGCATGTGACTGAATGCGACCTGGAGGCATCCGTGATGGTGAGATATTTTGCTAAATAAAATTATCCTGTTATTGTCCGATAACATTATTCTTTATTTTCCCATCTGTATCATCTCAGTGAGCTTTTGTGAAGTTTCACGCATGCGCAGCACAGAGAATTTAGACGTTTCTCATCCACACTGAAACGTCGGAAAATGCCTGTAAACGCTAGTGTGGACGGAGAGCGTTTTTAAACGAAAACCCCGTTTTCAAATGTATCCGGATTAATGTGGACGTAGCCTGTATCAGTTCCCACAACCAATTTAAGACAAAGTCTTGTCACCCTCCCAAATTTTCTTTGTTATAAAGAATCCATCCCTGTACGCACCCTGTATATATGTCAAGAGAGATTGCTTGGAAAAAAACTTTCCAGTGGTTAATGGTCTGTAACAGAACACACTGAGCGAGTCCTCAATCAGGTGTCACGTTACAGGGTTCAGCAGTCTGACTCTTGCCGCTTGATCTTCCAGGGCCTGCTAACAACCAGAGCTCAGCGTTTAGTAGCATCCACCTGACCACAGCTAGGATAGTGCTACCATAACAAATCGTACCAAAGACCAGGGCATGAAACATCACCTTGATAGTGTAATGATGGCTCTGTCATTACAGCTCTAGGGCTGGTAATGCAAACATCAGATGCCCATTGTGTAGAATATTCATGTAAGGTGCATTACGCAAGTCTCTGAGTCTTTGCACAACTATGGCCCCTCTGGTGACAAGCGAAACTGCAACCAGAGGTGTGCACTCTCATGTACCGCACGCATGCTTGCACAAGCCAAAGGACCAACAGCCACACAAATCTTTTGTTTAGTCATAATGTATTCAGAGGTAATAAAGTTATAATTATAAGTTATAAGTTTTATGAAAAGAAAGGTATTTTAGTAAATTACACACGTATGTGTGAGGGGAAAACGGGGGTAGTGGGCTAGGGCTACAAAACTTCGGTTTCTGTTTCCATCTATCTCCATGTTGAACTGTTTTATGTGTTTTCTGTATCCACTTATGATTGTAATATTATGGAAATAGATTCATGAACAATATAAATTATTACTTTGTATAGGATCTTGTTTGAGCCCTAGAGCACACCGGAGATCTCTCCATTTGTTGAAAGCCTTCCCGATGTTGACTCTCGTCTTATTCCGATGCCTGTCTGACTCCAATTTGACCCTTTTGGTGGCACTAGACAAAAGTTTCATTTTCTTTGTCTTACGTGGAGTTTGCGTTGGGATTTGGAATGAACTACAAGCCGGTCACTTTGAGTCCTTTTTCTACTTTTGTCGAAAGTTGATTACAATTTTGTCGCTCGAGTTGTCTTTGCTGATACGGAGAATGGCGGCGAATACACAAACCTGCCAGACATAGCCAGGCGAGCATGAACGAGCATGACGTCACGCCGAGTCTCAAAGTCCGTCCAGAATCCCTCATTTATTTCACTGTACAGGATTATAGAGGCAATCACAGTGATCAGAGAAGGGCTCACTCAGCCCATCAGGCAATTGTTTAAGCATGTATGGGTTCGAAAAACTGGTATTTTTAACATGAAATGTTGCACAATGAACCTTTAAGCGAAATAAGTTTTGGTAATATAGTCCACCCCTAACCCCAGGTAGCTCCAGGTGGACTAACTATCCAATTAGTTTCCTGTAAGTTCATTTGAATGGAAAACTGAAAAAAGTAACCTTGATGTTTGATATTATATCAGGAATGTTTTATAATATTAATATGAATCATTTTTAAATATTTAATTGTCTAAATGAATTTCTCTCTGATTAATATATAATATAATATAATAATATTTTAATTTAAAATGTAATTTATTCCTGTGAAGATAAAGCTGAATTTGCAGCAGCCTTAACTTCAGTGTTACAGGATCCTTCAGAAATCATTCTAATATATTGATCTGGAAAACCTTTTTCAGTAATTTCAAAACAACAGCATTTAATTGAAATAGAAATCTTTTGCAACATTATAAATGCCTTTACTGTTCCTTTTGATCAATTTAATGCATCTTTGCAGAATATAAGTCCTCTTTAAAAAGGCTTACTGTGGATCTGGAAAGTAAAATAAGTAGAGTAGTAATGGACTCAATGCTCTGGATTCTAATGGTTCAATCCAGCTCATGTTACTTGCTCAGAAAACGAGCAGACACAGCGGGGCAGAGCTGCATCTGTTGAGCTGTGATGTAATCGTGGTCAAACACACACACACATGGCTCTTTCCAGGAAGAATATGAGGGGATTCGGACAGATTAGGCAAACCAGAATGTCCATCTAAATCTCTCAGTTAAGGGGAAGTGAAGGGGGAATTTTTCTTTTATATAACTCAAAGATGTAAGCATATGATAAACATCTAAAGAAGCTTGAAATTAAACATTATATTCATATTTATTTATTAGGATAAACCCCTGAAGACTCCCTCCAGGGGGTCCCTCGAAAAGGGACAGTTTACCCAAAAATAAAAATGCTACATCATTTACGCACTCTCAAATTGTTCCAAACCTGTATGCATTTCTTTGTCGGTAACCAAACAGCTGATGGGCCCATTAGTATTTTTTTGCAAACTATGGAAATCAATGGTGCACATAAACAAATTTCGGTTATTTGTCTTTGAAATATCTTGTTTTATGTTCAGCAAACGAAAGAAATTCATACTGGATGGAACAACTTGAAGGTGAATAAATTATGACAGAATTTTGATTTTTTGAGTGAACTATCCCTTTACGTATCTTAATATAAATCCAATCACTCATGAGTGAGTGACTACCCATGATGTATTCAAATCTCTGAGAACTGGTTCTAAAGACCTTCACCTTCAGTTTTCTATTTAATGAGATGGAAATGATCTGAAGCAGTTAGTGAATTCCATGCAAACTTTTGACACACAGTTACTGTTCATGCAAATGAGAATCATCATGAATCACTGCAATAAACAGGATGCCCAAGGCATTGGCACAGGTCCCTAATGTGAGCACAGTGCCTTGTGCAAATACAAGAATTCAGGGCCCTGTCCCAACACCAATGGACAGCTCCACCCAAAACCACAGACACTACTCGATTCAAAACTACATTGAAAATTGAAGTCAAATGGAAGGTAGGAAATAAGTATTTGTATATACTAAATTAACCAAGAAATACACCAATAAATGGTGTAGAAGCAATTTGCCGTAAACAAATAAATTTCCAATTACAAAGAAAGTAATACATTGAATTAAACGTGAAATTTTAAAGAAGAGAAATAGGATATTCAACAAAATATTCAACAGGAATTGATTGAATAATTGCTGCAATGAGGAAAAGAAATAGGAGTGATTGAAAAATAAGAGGGCTAGATGACATTAACTAAAAATTTAACTATTAATACCTCAAACATTCATAATAAGAACAGAAACAAGTAATTTAGACTTATTTTACGTTTTAGACTTATTCCACCATTTATCATTTCACCCACACTTGATTATTACTATACGGCCCATCTATGTACTGTATAGTGCTGTGTTGAAAAAATCGATTCACGATTCTGAATCGATTTTCATATTAATTTCTAAAGATCGATCCGTAGCTCAAAGAATCGATTTATTAATAGGCAATTTTCCCCGTGAACTTTAACTTGCCGCGAGTGATCCCTATGTGCGCATTGAAAGCTTTCACTCAGCGCGCACATTGTTACGACAATGGACTTTGATTCATTAAACCGTTCATTCAACGAACACGTTCAAAAAAGCAGATTCATTATTAAAATATATGTAATGAAACAACTTCAAGGTGTTAATTATTTTTACCTTTGAGTTCCACTTAAGGCTCAGCTGAGCAGCAATGCGTCGCATGGGCAAATGGCATTGATTCAATGCGTGAGTCTCTAATTTTATTTCCTTGCGGTTTCCTCGTGCTGTGGGATGCTGATCAGCGCTGCTGCTGACGCGCATTTATGGTAAATACCCGTAACGTGAACGTTAAAAGGATGACTCGACAACTATTTCGCGTTATTTGGCACGGCAAGCTTTTCGTTAATACATATGACTTCAAAGAAGACAGACACCGGTAATCGCACGCGCTCTGCCGGTCTCTTTCATTCACTGTCTGTGTGAAGCCTCTGTAGGCTACACATCACCACGATAAACAGTCTCGTTATCGTTATTATGAACTAGTCTAACTTTCAATACACATGCATGAAGTTCAAAACAAGAAGGGTATAGCCTTATAAAAAACGTTAATATCACGGTTACGCGGGGATTGTTCTTTACAACAAATATAGGCTACTAATTTGCAGTTGAATGTCTATAATAAATTATTACAGTACTGTAGTTATGCAACATATTGATACTATTAGTATCAATATGTTGCATAACTACAGTCCTGTAATTCAGGTAACAGCTGGAAAAATGCTTTTTTTTCAAAAACAAATATCTAAATCTCAAAGATCGGATCGAATCGGATCGGATCGAATCGAATAATGATAATCGATTCAAGATCTTGAGAATCGGAATCGAATCGATTCTTGAAATTTGAATCGAAACACAGCTCTAGTACTGTAACTGATGACAGTCAGTATCATTTCCTCTTCAACTGCCTGAATTTAAGTATGTATGTATAATCTCCCCAAATGAGTTAACTGTAGACAAGCAAGAGGGGACAACCACGAAAAGCATTTCTACAAACTGAAGCTTTAACGTCATTAAAAAGCTTGAGAGATGATGCGCTGAGAGCTTGAGAGAAAGCTTGAGAGATGATGACTGCGCAGAAATAATTCAAGAGTCCATGATCTAATTTTAATGTCACATTCTGTGCCTTTACTCCCATTCCATTATGAAACATATAATCCAAAAAATTACTGAGAGAGGCTGAACGGAGTTAATCCTTGTCAGTCAGTTGTAATCAATGATATCATCGGCTCCATTAGAGGCCTTTAATACATCTTAACATTTAGGATAATGTATCACTGGCTACAGGCATTACTTAATAAAAAAATAAAAAAAAACATTGTAATGATTGTATGTGTGAGTTGTATTACATTATTAGCGCGGTCATTACGCTGCGATTAAATTAAATGTGCGCTACGGGTTTAATAGCCTCAATATGCACTTTGATTAAAGGTAGGGTAGGCAATTTCAGAGAGGCTAGCATAAGCAAGTTAGGTTTGAAAGCATAAGATGGTTACATGTATGGTTACACCCCTAGAAGAAGATATATGTACATTTTTAAATATTTAGACCACATCTATTATTGATTGCTATCAGGATGTGTAGAGTTTCAAACAGCATAACAAAAAGTGTTTATGAACAATATTGCATATCCTACCCTTAATACATTAGTTATATCCATTTCAGAGTAGCTCCGTTCACAGTAGGTCCACATGATCTCAGTCTCTAAAGTATTGGGTTTGTTTGGGTTTCCAATAGCACGCATTTGGTAAAGCATAAAAAGTCTAGTGCGCTTTGAGTTTCATAGCATTTTGTTTTGCACTGGTGTTATTGTTATGTATTTTAAGTCAGTTTAAAATACACTAGGCCTATTTTTATTACCACAAAAAAAATCTGATTAATCATCGAAATAATCGACAGATTACTCAATTACCAAAATAATGGTTAATCACAGCTCTGCACATTATCTTTTAGCTATGCAATTAGCCAATAACAGGTGACGGCTCATGAAATTGGGGAGTATGTCACGTTAAAAATATATTTTTTATTTCAAAGACTAAACAGGTTAACATTGCACAGATGAGTGATTTCACAGCATAACGTCATCTATTGCTCTGAAATAACCTGTCATTTGCGAGATAGTCCACACAACGACCTTCAAGACAGAGATTATATGTAATCTGTGCCCTGGTAACAGCCTCAATGTTTGCATATGTTGACATTTTCAAAGAGCAAATCATCTGGAATAAATTGGTAACTCTGAAATGATATGTTGTGGACTCAAAAAGTAAAGAATTCAAGCAGGAGATGCTTGAGGAGGTGCAAAAGCAAAATTGACTAAATGTGCCAGCAAACTAAATTAACTAGCACGTCTGGGCCCCAAGGAGCATCTGCAATGCCAATTGTGTATTTATGTAGGCTATGTTTTGATGAGGTGTTAGAAAAGCCAGGTGGGGATGCATCATAATCGCTGACATGGGCTGAAGGAGGAAGTTTGCACAGCCAGCAGCCCTCAGAATAAGAATGCTATGGATATATACAGCCTGCACATTATTTCTAGTAATGTTTTATGACCCTCTTGCCAAATCTTATTAGAGTTTGCAACAAAACTACTTATTCCAAAAAACAAGAACTAATCTAAATAATTGACTAGTCACCTGCGGCCCTACACTAATTCTACTAATTATTTAAGTAGCAAAAACAGGCAAATCTGTTAGTGAAGTCAGCAATTAAAGACAAAATGAATCATTTCAATTACAATTTTTTTTTTTTTTTTTTGCAAAACCATTTCATTAGAAAATGCATTATTTTTTTATCCATAAAAATGAGTTGGATCATGAATATATTAAGGGTTAATAATACCATGTTTTTCTCAGTTTAGTATTTATCAGCAGAAAACTAATTTCAAAAGCTTAGAAAGTACATTTTGACAAACTATTATTATATTAAAAAAAATCTTTAGACTAACATACACTGATGCCCCTCGCAGGCTCGCACAATAACAAAAATATTAAGAAAGCAAATAGGAAACACTCATGTCAAATTTAAAAAAACTTGATGCAAATACCAAAATGATATGTTTCCAGCTCAAATATTTGAAGCTAATGGAAGTGCATGATACTATAGTTACAACGAGGTCCATCAACCTGAAGTAAATATGGGCAAAGGTGTCGAGGAGTCTGGAGAAGACAGAAACAGCTGGTCTGTGTCCACCTCCTTCAACCCCTCGATTTCAGATCAGATTTCAGAGTCCCAGATGGAGGGAGAACAGCTGCAGGGGTCTAACAGCAGAGCTTCATACACGGACTGGTACCACTGTCACTAGTGCTAGCAGCCCGAGGGAAATGAGAGAGGATTCCAGAGCAGGCCGTCATCCACACTGCAGTTGAGGAGCAGATGTGACAGGCCTAATCTACTCTGATTTAATCAATCTTCTGCTTACTGTCAGGACATTACAGACAACTCATTGCAGAATCTTTCATGATACATTCACGATCGACATCTTATTCCGTTCACCAAAAACAAATGCATGCAGCTCAGCTGTTAGAAATCAAAGAGTAAAATATATTAAAGCGCATCCACATAAGAGTTACATGTTCATGACCGTTCGCATGTGCATTCGCAGCCTTTTGTCCAATTGTAAGTTGCAATATTATATTTCCTTTGTGTATATGCATTGGTCAAGTTAATTAACGTAGTAATTAAGCACTTCAGTTTACTGGTGGTCATCTTTAGCTTTAGCTCACACAGCTCAAACAGCAATGCTTACTCTGATTGGGACCGTCGTAAACATCAAATTATAATTTATGACACCACAACTACTGAACTGTCACACATTATCACATTAAATTGTCACCCTGCCTTTTTTGGCGAATATCCTAGTAAACAGTCAGTTTACGTAAGTGGACGTAAAGTGTCAAGAAAGACAACATGTGCGACAGTTTCAGTAGGCCTATTGGATTGTGAATTATGTCTTAAAGTAAAATATCCGAAATAGCCAAATGTATTTCTGCTGCTGTCTGTTATTAATGTTAATTAATAATTAATTTATACAGCGAAGATTACACAGTGTAAATCTACCTGAAACCACTGTTAATTTCATTAGCATCTATGATCTATTGTGTTTATTTGTGGTATTGCTTATAGTTTGATTTAGCCCAGATTTTATTACAGACAGTTCAACTTCAATAACGTTTGAAATGCATGTTTTATATTTATTTAAGATTTGTTTCCTTTGCATTGCTCTTGCATACCATTCAAAAAGTCTGGCGAGTAAAATAAAATAAAAAATTACTAGTCAACAGCAACTCTAGTTTGAGTATAGAGGGCTGCCCGTCATGTGATATAACACTTTGGTTATACACCATCCTAGATGGATGAATATCTTATTCAGCTGTGACTTACACTCTCTATGAGCAGCGTGACTTTCAATCATGTGACGGAAGCTGTCAATCACTGCAATAGAGATCTAACGCTTAATTATTAAGCAAGTGTTAATGAACACCATGACAAAACTAAACTTCTTGCCAAGAGATTGTGCCAATTTATTAGTTCTTCCTGCTAACATGCCCATTTCAAACATTCCTAAGCTTTCGGTCTTGAATGAGAAATAGATGAATGAGAATGTAGAATGAGGAGACTGTATATGGGTGGGGCTCTGGACTCTGAAATCACAAACCGAGATCTGTGGACCATGTCTGATCAAACAAGCTAGAGCTCTCGTATTACTACAAAAGCTGTTTGGAAGCTGTCATACATGTATTACACAACTGGGATCCCCAGCACAAGTGCGTATGAGAACGAGGGAGAAACTATGTGGTGTTTCCACTCCTCTGCTCTGTTCTGGGTCCCTCGTGAGCCTCTCAGTATGGTCTGACTGGAGCACTGTGTCGACAAGAACCAGGGAACAAAGAGAACCTTTCATCAGCTTTATTCTCTTTCCAACTACTGTTGTTTCTCCAACTCTCCTCTCTTTTTTTCTTCTCCCACTCTTACTGTTCTAGTAATTTATTTCATCAGAGGGCAGAGCCTGACTTTAGGCTCTTTTCTTTTTTAAATGTTAGGAAACAGTGAAACAGGAGTTGACCTTTGCTCCAGGTGCAGATGTGCCTATATAACTATACAAACTATACAAGCTAAAAAGGAAAGAAAGTGAAATCAGCTGGCTGAGTTCATAGGTGGAATAAACATATGGCTGGACTTTTACTTTCTGATTGCTGGACTTTACACCTCTGATTAAATGTCATTTTTGATCAATTTAAAGGGATAGTTCACCCAAAAATAAAAATCCTGACAACATTTACTCAGCCTCAATCTGTTTCAAACCTGTATGCATTTCTTTATTCGCTGAACACAAAAGAATTTATTGTAAAGTTGTAATTGTAAAAATGTCGGACTCGGTAACAATACAGCTGATGGACTTCCATAGTATTTTTTTTTTCATAATATGGAAGTCAATGGGGCCGATCAACTGTTTGGTTACCCATATACACTCACCTAAAGGATTATTAGGAACACCATACAAATACTGTGTTTGACCCCCTTTCGCCTTCAGAACTGCCTTAATTCTACGTGGCATTGATTCAACAAGGTGCTGAAAGTATTCTTTAGAAATTTTGGCTCATATTGATAGGATAGCATCTTGTAGTTGATGGAGATTTGTGGGATGCATATCCAGGGCACGAAACTCCCGTTCCACCACATCCCAAAGATGCTCTATTGGGTTGAGATCTGGTGACTGTGGGGGCCATTTTAGTACAGTGAACTCATTGTCATGTTCAAGAAACCAATTTGAAATGATTCAAGCTTTGTGACATGGTGCATTATCCTGCTGGAAGTAGCCATCAAAGGATGGGTACATGGTGGCCATAAAGGGTTTAAACAATGCCTAACTGGCACTAAGGGGCCTAAAGTGTGCCAAGAAAACATCCCCCACACCATTACACCACCACCACCAGCCTGCACAGTGGCAACAAGGTATTATGGATCCACGTTCTCATTCTGTTTATGCCAAATTCTGACTCTACCCTCTGAATCTCTCAACAGAAATCGAGACTCATCAGACCCATGAGACACATTTTTCCAGTTTTCAACTGTCCAATTTTGGTGAGCTCTTGCAAATTGTAGCTTCTCTTTCCTATTTGTAATGGAGATGAGTGGTACCGGGTGGGATCTTCTGCTGTTGTAGCCCATCCGCCTCAAGGTTATGCGTGTTGTGGCTTCACAAATGCTTTGCTGCATACCTCGGTTGTAACGAGTGGTTATTTCAGTCAAAATACTGGATGTTTTTCCATTTTCACACCATACTTTGTAAACCCTAGAAATGGTTGTGCGTGAAAATCCCAGTAACTGATCAGTTTGTGAAATACTCAGACCGGCCCACCTGGCACCAACAATCATGCCACATTCAAAATTGCTTAAATCACCTTTCTTTCCCCTTCTGACATTCAGTTTGGAGTTCAGGAGATTGTCTTGACCAGGACCACACCCCTAAATGCATTGAAGCAATGTGATTGGTTGATTAGATAATTGCATTAATGAGAAATTGAACAGGTGTTCCTAATAATCCTTTAGGTGAGTGTACATATGAAGAGTTCAGATGCAAAAGCCTCTAAGTGCCATTTGAAATTTTCTTCTAAAATGATCATTTTTATCAAACTTGTATATTTAAGTTCAGTAATTTCACTAAAATGGCAATGAAGATTACCTATTAATTGTCATTTAAGTGAAATTACTGAACTTAAATATACAAGTTTGATAAAAATGGTCATTTTAGAAGAAAATTTCAAATGGCATTTAGAGGCTTTTGCATCTGAACTCTTCATATATATTCTTGAAAATATCATGTATGAAAATATTAAATATCAATATGTTCTTTTATGAAATTCATACCTGTTTGGATCAACTTGAGGGTGAGTAAATGATTCAAGAATTTTCAGTTTTGGGTGAATTATCCCTTTTAATTTATCAAAAGTGACATTAAAGTCTTTTATATCATTAAAAAAAAGCATTTCATATCAATTCTGTTTTGAACTTTCTATTCAGCAAAATAATCTTAATTTTTTTATCACGTCCACATTTCACTTCGCTGCCAGTTTGATGATGAACCATTGCAACATGAACAGCAGGTTGTTTATCATTAGAATTTTTTCAAATGAAATTAAAAGTTTATGCAATTAAAATGAAAATATTTTGTATGAAAACATCTTAGAGTACGTTATTTTGGTTTGTTAGAAAAATAATAAGTAGGTTTAATTCATAATAAACTTTTGAGCACTCATGAGTTAGAACTTTCAAATGAATTAATAATTAAATCCATTAAAGTCAATGGAGTTACTGGTAATTCTCATATGTTCTTAAATATTTTATGGAATGATATATTCAAGTAAAATGTATATAAAATATTGATAAAAATATATATTTTCTTGCAGCTCGCTGCTTTTTGCAGTCATTCTAGAAAAAGAATCTAAATTTTTCTTAATTAATGGAAAAAAAAATGAAATAATAATATGGTAAAAACATAGTAACATGCAAACCTTTAAAACTGTTTTTGTGCATTCAATCATTAATGAGAAGTTACTGATTAGATAAAATAGGGTTTTAGCAGAAACATATGAAGTTATGAATGTTTACAAGCTTACATTCTATCGGATTCAAACACCCTGGAATTTAAAGAGTGTGCAGTTTTAGTGATTACATTCAACAATTTGATTCTACTACTTTAAAATACATATGTATGAGTGACTAAAGGCATACATAAATATCATTAAAAGGCTTAAAACTATTGAGCTTTTTTATTAGCCGTAATGACCAGATCTATTCAAGTCATATTATAGCCGGAAAAGTGGAGAGAAATGCAGTGGCATGGGTGCATCATCCTACTAAATAATTTTAGCACTAAAATTACAGTGCTTGACTTCACATTGAGCGGTTAAAAAGCACTTTGATAGGCAACAATGCAAAGATAATGAAGCCTTTGACGTTACTAATGCAAAGATAATCATATCCTTCACTGGAGGATCCGGGGAGGAGGGCGACTAAGTGTGCACACACTATCTATGACAATCCCTTTCTCATGGTGCCAAGTTACTTGACGGTCATTTCCCAGAACAGAAGACCTCCCATCAACAGCTTAAAATGATCCCTATAAAACTCCCATCAAATAATAAAACACAACATGGACTTTAAATAGCACTGGACTTTGAGCTTCAGTTTGGGTGTAGCTGTAGCATGAATTGAACATATCAGAGAAGCTTATGACGTGAATGAAAATCTGAAGAAATCCAGTTCTCTGTGATAGTCCCCGGGACAGCAAAATCTGAGAGAAGCGCCCCTGTGATAAAAATGGATTTTGGACACCCATTTACTCAAAGGACCTTGTCATGTTTACTCATGTTTTAGAGGCCAATTTGAGCCCACAGAGAGTGTGAGTTACGTCATAACGATCACTCACCACAAGGTCAGTCAATACTTTACTGTGTCATATGGATAAACGGTCTGCCTGTTTAGAAGTGAAGCCCTAAACTCGCTCGCATTTATCGTAGAGCCCCAAAAAACAGCCCAAAACATACATAGGTTAACTTCCATTTCCCTCTCTGCATTAAGAAGAGACTTTCTACCTTACATTGACAGCCAGCCAAAGTTAGCAAAACGTAAAATATAATTGGTATCATTTTTCTCGCAAATGAAAACTCCATAATGCCACCCATCAATACACGTCTTATTTGCTAATTAAGAGGAAATAAAAATCGAGTAAACGTCAACTAACAGTCATAATGATTCATTGCCCTTTCTGAAAGTTGAACAGGGACTGTCTGTGTGCTTTCCTCATTAGCTATTACATCAATCGGTTTTCTAAAGTTACACTAGCAGCTAGCTACATAAAAGTAACTTGTAACAATTTGTGAGGACCAACTGATCAACAGTGCATTACCAGGATGCTGTGGGTGTGCATTGCAAAGCATACCATTTTACGTTACGTGTTAACCTTAAACATGAACGTCTGGAGACAAAACTTTGAAAGTCCAATTAATAATATGGCCTAGCATAATATTTAAACAGTCATCATGATTCAAAAGCAGAATGAGAAGCAAAAAGGCTATTTAAGATGAATTATTGCTATATACTAAAAAGAGGACATCTGTAAAATGTATAAATGAAGAGTTCAGATGTAAAAGCCTCTAAATGCCATTTTGCCAATTTTCTTCTAAAATGACCATTTTTATCAAACTTGTAAATTTAAGTTCAGTAATTTCACTTAAATGACAATTAATAGGTAATCTTCATTGCCATTTAAGTGAAATTACTGAACTTAAATATACAAGCTTGATAAAAATGATCATTTTAGAAGAAAATTTCAAATGGCACTTAGAGGCTTTTGCATCTGAACTCTTCAAATATAATATACCCGTAAATATAGGGAATATGCTGTATTTTCAATACTCTGCTTTTCACAACAGCACTCACCAATTTGATGGCCACATATTCATTTGTGTATAGGTTTTTGCCCAGCCGCAGTTCACCGAAGTTTCCACAGCCAATCTTCTTCCCAACTCTGAAATTAGGGCCAACCATGAGGACCCCGGAGTTGGGCCCCGTTCCCCGGCCCCCATGTACAGTCCTACTACCAGTTGCTTTCGACATCCTTTTCCCTTCCTCTGTCTCTACCTTTCCACCTCTCTTGTCAAAATCCATAAGCTTGTGATACCCCGGCCTCTCCACGGTTACTCCCCTGCCATGCAAAACAGAGAAGTTTCAAAACAACCCCCAGGGAACACGTGGGGATGATGGAGAGAAGACCAAACGAGTGAAGGGGTTTAAAAGTATCTATATACTGGCGATTTTTGAGGAGCAGAAACCGATGTTTTCTGCAGACGTGGTGGGTATCACCGATAGCGCCGTCCTTGCATTAATCCTTCGGTGGATGGGACTCCTTTACTGTGCAGTTGTCCTTAGAGTAGCATGTCACTGCCTGAAGCAGGCAGGTTATGCTAGCATACGCACACATACAGACGCACATGCACGCACTCACACATCCACCCACACACGCTCCTCAACACTGACATACACTATTCCTGCTAGTGGCACCAAACAAGTGAACGTCCCCTTGTGCTCCTCATGGTTTCCTTGAAGTCAGTCTTGGATAATACTGGGAACATTCTTCATGTTCTAACACTGCTGTGAGCAGACTCAGACAGAACCAGGGGTAACAGGTTCGAGCAGTTTAGTCCGACTTTCTCTGGATGCCTGAAAGACATTGAAAAGAGAAGTAGAGTACAAATTAGTATCAATAAATAAATCAATCATGCACATTTTTGATATACCAGTCATTAAACTTCAAACAGAGACATTCCAGAACATTATTTCATGTTTTTGATCCTACAATACGTTAAATTTGAATGACCATGCATTTTTAAATAATTCATTAATACATTTTTCCTGTATCCGCATCAAATGCTAATATTCAAAAAACAATAAAATACACAATTAAATATAAAACAATATAAAATGGTACAGTTTAAATTCTAGAGTTATCCATGCAATTTTAAAGCGAGTCTTTCGCTCACTTTAAAAAATAGATACTAATCCTGAATGGCCAGTAGACCTGTAGGCTTATTCATGGGGGGAAATAACAACATAAAATAATTCAACATCTTTTTTTTATTACAATAACAACTACACAAAATATCACTTTACTATTTACCATGCATTCTAAAATGAGCCCTTCAATACACTATAACCACATAATTTGAATTAATTAACTTTATTTTATAGCCATATCAGCATCAAAGGCTATGTTCATGGCAAGATAAATAAAAAATAAATTATACAATTAAACTTCTTAAAACATTATAAGTCTACAAAATCTTTCAGTTTAATATTTTGATAGAAATTCCTAAAAAAAAATTTCAAAGAGAGTCTTCCGTTAGAAAAATAAACATGAAACATGACGATGGACAGAGGCAAGACAGGATATTATAAAGCGCAGACAATAATCCTGAACCTCGGTGTGCATGGAATCCATTTTCAGATTACCTCAAGGTCCAATAAACCTAATCAATAACAGCAAGAGACAAAGTATTGCATGCTAGACATGACGCGAATGCATCCTCACTGGATGAAGAGAAACAAATGGATGTAAATTTAGAGAAAGAAATATAAAAGAATCACTCAGTCACTGTTTTGGCAATCTAAGAAACAAAAGCAAGCGAGTTTATGACTCTACACCAACAGATTTTGCTGGTTTGCCTCCAAAGCATGGGATTTTTTTCAAGGTGTGGAGAACAGAACGGTTGAGAATTACAAGCCTAACAGTGCCCGTATCAGTTTCCAATTCCAACAGGAATTTTGACGACACCTGTGTGGTTGATAATGGAGAGGGGAAGCGGTGTAGAAGGTCAGAGATCTCTACTGCACACCAACCCCCTCTCCCATCCAGGGTCAGCACTGCTGTTAATGTAAATGGAAAAGAAATGCAGAGCAGGTAATGCAAGAACTATTGGAAAGACTGTCATGCTTTCCTTCAGAAAATGCACTTAAAAAGATCAATGGCTGCCTGACTGGCTGTAAAAGGATACCAGACCAGAGCTGATGAGCAATACACAATCATCTCAGCAAAAAAACAACACATCTTCTTTCACACTTGGAAGGGATTTTCACTACTTAATTTCAACATCCAAGGCACTGTTTTTTCAGCAAGTGGCAAATCAGAGCTTCAATGCATTAGATTACTAATGCACGGCTCGTTTTTCTAGTCTGAGGAAATAATAATACTTTAGCCTGAGCAAAAAAGAATTATGAAAAATTATGCCCCGTCATTCAGCAAAATAAATGCATCTCCAATCAATCATGCCGGCTTAGCTATTGTAACGGTTAAAGGGGGTGCTGGACACCGCTTTATGAAAGGGACTGAATTTGTATTCATCAATTCTCATTCTCAATATGAAATCAATCATTATAGCAAACACTTTGCCCAGTGTAGAAGCTAGGTGAATAATAAACAGGAGGTTATGTAAGGCATTTAAAAAGCAGGAAATGACATATAGGCCTACTGTTCTTAAACTATAGCCTGAAAATATGAATAACCTCATGTAAAGCAAGCAACAGCCTTGTTTAGTCATACACCGTGGCACATAATGCATTCAGCCGGATCAAGATTGGCAGTCTATCATGACTTTCGATGGTCTGCTGGTGACTACCCCACACGGTACCATAAAAAATGCTGATTACAAGCTCTACAAGGGCGAAATGGAAAACCATGCCACAAGTCAGTTAGGGATCACAACAGTCAGATAGGGATCAGATGTAATTACATGATCTGTGGACAAGAACTAGTGTACAAGTACTGATTATGGGGCATGTTTCCATCTACTACTTAGATTAGAAACAATTTATCAATGCTTGAAGGAAGTTTAACAAAGAAACACATAGCAGATGTGAGTTCGCCATGAAAAATATATTTCATTTCATATTTAGAGAAAGAATTATAACAGATTAACAGATGAATCTCACAGATAACACAGGAACATCATCATAAAAAACACCTGATACGAAAGTGCATTAGATAAAGCCAAAATGATTACTGTAATGCCGCATAATCTGGAATTAAGACTGTCTTACTAATAATGGTTGCCAAGTTAGTGTTCACAGCTGTTTTGAGTTGCTCTGCCTACAAGAAAACACGACTTATTTCTGCTTATCTGATAAAAATATCAGAAAACAAACAAACCAGGTTTCAGCATAACATAGGCTGCACAGTTCAACTGTGTTTTAGCTTTCAGACAGGAAACATGCAAGTGTTAGAGGCTGCGTAAAAACCGTGACATCTACTTCTACTTTCTCAGATGGGGAAAAGAGAGAAGCTGGTGCCATAAATCTACTTTTGTGTTTATGTACAAGGCCTTGTGTGGTGTTGATTTGGGCTTGAGAGACAAAGAGTGAGAAAGAGAGTTCCCTGGTCATTAACTTCCTTAAACACAGTCTGATTTTCCATACTGTTAAGGATCTATGTGAAACTGGGAGATATAGTTTAACACTCCTCTATTTTGCTATGACACATTTCCAGCCCGATAACTGAACAAAATTGGCGAGCAATTATTTTAATATGTAGTAGTATCTGTAGTAATATCATAAATCGTGTAATATCTATCAAAAATTAAACCACACTAAACCTCACATCCACGAGATCGTAATACCTTTATGTTTTCAACATGCACAGATGATGCCCTTGACGGAAGAGATTTCCAAATCAGATGTACAAAGTCTAAAATGTAAAATACAAATATATTTATACCAATCCTGGCCTTGTAAGTGTAGCATCCGTCCATACATTGTTTTCTTACATGATGAAGTGTCAATTCTAGTAAGCTTCCTATCTTGGCCTAGGAAAGATTACATACTTAAACATGACTTTTAACATCAAATATGTCTTTAAAGGAATTCGGAATATTTTCTTTCAGCCCCTTCTTGGCTAGTGGCTTAAAAAACGTCCTTAAAATGAGTGGCTGTCTAGCTGAGTCGTCAAATATGAACTAAATACACGTCGAAATGGATTTAATTTCACATCTAAAGCTAAATATATTCCTTTTCAAATTCGAAAAGGTTAGGAAATACCGACAAACCAGCTAAACAACTCCAAGGCTTGTTTGACAAACATGATAATAATCCTCCACAAATGAACTAGCTTAGCAACCCACTTAGCTAACATCACATTAGCCGTCTAGCAGCGAACCTTTCAGTCTTTCGATTAAAACGAGGACGGAATGTTTCTCCTGAAGAAACATAAAGCTGTTTTTACCTGCTTGTGAGTCCTCTATGTAGTATGCCGCGACATGGTCCTTTATTTATGCTTTGGAAAGTGATTTAATTCCCCACTAAAGACTAGCCCGGCTTCGCTGTTGTCTCTTTAAGCCTACCGTTTCGGTGAGCGAAGCTCCGGCGTCACCCGACACTCCCATTGCTGTGGATACGTTCTCAAAAGTGCGTAGATAGATTGGTGAATGTGCGGCTGTGCTGTGGCGCGCAACAGCGTTTATACCGTCCCCACCTGGAGAAAAAACTCAAATGTTTTGCCTGGATCAACAGTTGAAGGGTTGTATTGTATACTGCTGAAAATATTGGAGTCAAGACATATTACATATATAAGTTAAATTAGCCTAATATGTGTAAATGTCTATGGTGTTTGGAAAATGTATGGGGAAAGTTAGAGGAATAACAAGTCTGTGAAAAAATTAGGTTTTTGTGTTAAGTCTAGTGCCAAAAAAATGGCAGGGAGGAAAATTTATTTTTTTCTTAACTGGATAACAGAACCATTTGTTTTTATAGAGAAAATGCTCTATATAGGCTAATCTCTTTTCCCCATTAAATATGTTTATATATAGCCTATATGTTTATAACAATAATATGTTTTTATATAGTGTATATTTTGTTTAATAAATAATATACAGTATAAAACATTTTCTATATAATATCATTTTCTATAATATATATATATATATATATATATATATATATATACTTTTATAAGACGTGAATGTAATCAACATATTCTGCATAATCTATGAACATTTCCTGTTTTTATTTTCTGGAAGTATGAAAATTATAGTTGAATGGTATTTATTAAACTTCAACTATAATTCTCATTCATATCCTTACAATAGCACACAGGTTGTGACATATTGCATAATGTTGGTGCTTTTAATGACTTTTCACAACTGCCTGTGTATATCACCCAGAAAAACATTTGCACTGGACATGCGCATATGTTAATGAATATTCAGTTGAATTTGGTGAATTTGTCAAATAAGATTAGTCTATGCAGGCATATGCCAGCAATCTTATTCCGACTGATAGAAACCAGACTGTTGGCTTAAGCTAGTTACAGCAAACCATTCAAATATGAACATATTCATTTTAACATTAGAATATTGTTTTGTGTACAGTTCAGTGATGGGTAACTGTGGCTTTCATTCATTAAAAAAAGAATGAAAAAAAAAGAATGAACCATAGTTATATATTTACTCTAGCAACATGGAAATGTGTAAAAAAAAAAAAATGCAACTTTTCATTGTTAATGCTCAGAATGATCCACATTTGGCAGAATCATTTATTGCATTGACAAAAATTATGACAACCAAGTGTGCAATCCCAGAAACTACACAGCAGACTATTACTGATTTGAGTTTTTTATGTTTATTTGTATTAAAAAATTATCAAAAGTTTATACAAATCTACAAAGTGCTCAAATGTGTGTGTGCAACACAAAAGTTTTCTTAATGCTCTAAGAAATGCAAAACGGAGCATGAAAGTTGGCAAAATAAGCCAGTTTGTACAAATACAATCAAAACCAATGAAAAGAACCACATCCAAACCTTTCCAATATTCTCAGAGTAAAAGTTACAATGTTGTGGCGACACAGGAACACCTGTTCCCTCTTCACGTCCTAATAATAAGGGTGACTGTGGCTTATTGGTTGATGATACGGCTACATGTCCAGGTGGTGGTGGACCACAGATTTAGATTGACAGGCAGACTGAAGCATGAGATTGCTGCATTTCCCCAATGGCACAAGATTGATGGCCGTGCCGTGCTGCTGTTGTATTATCGGTAAATATGTAGGAGAGAAAGGCAGACCTGCAGACAGCAGCCCAAGTGCATGAGGCATTGGTTGTTGGTAGTGTTCTCCAGTAATGAATGGAAGAACAGCAGAGGAGTGTAGTCTGGGGTGGGAATGAAGGTGAATAGAGTCCGGTGAGGAAGGAATGGTCTTGTTTTCCCTAATTGAGGGTTGAGATTTTGAATTAAAGCCTTTCTCTTGGTCCTTCGCCCCTTCTTTACGTTGTTTAGTAGCAGAGCGATGCACTCGGCTTTCTTCTTTGGGAAGGGGTGTGAAGCGTTGACCTTTTCTAAATTTGGCACGTCTGTTTTTGAACCACACCTGAAGAAATATGTTTTGTTAATCAAAGATGTTTTTAGCACATTTAACCTGCACTCTTGGAAAGAAAGGTTCCAAAACCTTTTTTGGAAAGAAAAAAGTGTAAGGAACATCTTAAAAATCTGAAGAACATTTTGAACCTTTTGTGTAATTAAGCTTCCACACTGTAAAAAATAAAAGCATATGATTAACTCATCAAATAAGTTAAGTTTTTTTATGTTATCCAATATTCAACTAATTTTTTAACGCAAGTTAATGCAACTTACAATTGCATTAAGTACAATTGTAAAAAGTACAATTCATGGATGTTAAAGGTTTGTGATGGAGCCATCAATGCCAATAAAGAACCTTTATACTCTAAATGTAGACGTGTTCTGCTTGTTGGACACTGCAGAATGTTCATGGGTCTCTGACCTGAATACGGGCCTCTGGTAGGTTGATGCAGACTGCTAGTCTCTCTCTCATGCCCACATCTGGATATTGGGTTTGCTGAAAGGCCTTTTCGAGTGCTTGTAACTGGGACACATTGAAGGCTGTGCGACTGCGACGCTGCTTTTGCTGGTTCCCGTAGCGTGCCTCAAGAATGAGTTCTAAATAAAGATGATATCAAGGCTATTAGTTGTTTTCAATTCATTTCATGATACCGAAGGATGATGCTTACCACACTACTGTAGGACTCAAATGTGTGAGTCCACCTAAAAAATGGATCCAGAATATGGAAATAAACGTTTAACTATTTTAGGTAAATTTTTATACACTAGTTTAAGCAAATAAATAAATGTAGCCTAAAATATTGATATATAATTCAATTTCAAACATCTGTTATAGCTATTGAATTGCAAACATACAAATTAAAAGTATTTTCAGACGTCCTAACCTCGATATTAGCCTATTAAATAAAATTATGAACAATATTTTTTTTAAAGAAAAAAAACAATAAAGCCTATAATTGTTTCTTAAATGTTAACTTAATTCTATTTATATGAAATGTATTCGTGAATATAATCAAATTATTAGACATTTAACCAACACATAGGCCTACATAGTACATTTTTAATCAACTACACGTAGCTAATAGCCCTAATATAAACACTACTGTAAAGGGTGTATGGCTACTTAAAAGCACTACGAATTAGAAGTTACAATTTTACAAATGCTGCATTTGCCCTGCACTTCATTTATATTCCGGTACCGGCCCGGGTCTCTAAAGTCCAAGCGGCTATGCTTCTCACCAGCCAGGCGCTCCGCCACCGTGAAAGTCTGCATGGACGCCGGGCTGGCCGCTGAATGAAGCTGGAGCGGCGGCGCCATCTGCTGGTGAGCCTCGTGGAATAACGAGTTGACGCGTTGCAATGGAAAAGGCCCCTGGCCGTTTCTTGTTCCACAGAAATACACAGAATTCATTCTGCTGGCTCTGGCTGAGAGGATAAATTAAAAATATCACCTAAAATATGATATGAAACAGGTATAAAAGAACATAATAGAAAATAAAAATGTTTAAGAACACCATTTTCTATTTAAACAAAAACGAAGAACACTTACCTACAACTTCCAATAAACCGTGGAATGATCAGTTGCAAAAACAAACATTTACCCTGTAAAAATACGCGTAACCACTGTTTGTTTTACTCATACGATTATAAAATCCCAAGGAAACATCACAGGAGCTGGTAAAATCCCTCGAAATTTTACAATGAAGTTTCTTTTGGTAGGGCAGACCTGTAATGCTCCACGTTGACTACGGTTTAGGTTCTCTCCAGCTCAGTTTCCACTATTTAAGAGGCATTAACTTCAGCTTCCTTCAACCATTAGCCAATAGAAAGAAAGGTATTAGCCTGGATTAAGTGGGATGAGGGACAGAAAGGGGGGTTTTGGGGGCTCAAGTTTTTGAAACTATTGAACTTGGGAGATTTAGGCAAAGCATCCCCCTTCAATGAGCGCTCCCCCCTTTAAAACAATTAAAACAATGTGGTCGGCTAATCTCTGGGGTTGGGCAGATTAAAATAACAGCCTTTGATTGTCCGTTGTTCTCTTCCTTCTTTCTCTGCCATTCCCCCAGCTTTTGTTAGTATTAACTCCAGGGGGGGTGTTTGCTTGGCTGGTTTGTTTTGCTAACTGGACCCATATTTTGCCCAGAAAATGTCAACTTGAGAATGCACTCTGGAAGTGGCCTATTAGGGTAATTTCTTAGGGCTAAATGTTCCACAAATCTTTCCTTCTAATCAAATCCTCTCTCAAAAAAGGGAGGATTTAAGCTATTAGCATCTGAAAATGAATAAAATGAAAGACACATGGGATAAAGAACGTCTGCAGTCTGTGGTGTCAAACCCAATTATGGAATAAATCAACAAGACAGTCATGAAGCAAACATATCAACCAATCTGAATCTCACTCCTTGTCATTATCCCATCATCCATCTCTCAACACCCTCTCTCATTGAGCTCAAGCAGCAGTTTAGCTCCAGCTGAAACCTCAGATCAGATCATCCTCAGTAAAACTGCAGCCGAGCGGCTGGGAGCGGCTCAGGAGGTTCAGAGATGTAAATTCCGCTAAATCCTGACACTGTGCAGCTCAGGGCCAGGAAGGCGAGGCATGTGGAGAGCTAGATTATGTTTCCCACGAGTATCAGGGCAGTTGCACACTCCTCGGTGTGTGTGTGTGTGTGTGTGTGTGTGTGTGTGTGTGTGTGTGTGTGTGTGTGTGTGTGTGTGTGTGTGTGTGTGTGTGTGTGTGTGTGTGTCTCCAAGAGGGCAATACAAGAAGTACAGCAGCCAAGCAGGAGCTGGGCTAAACTGGTATGAGACTCACACACACTCTCTCTCTCTCTCAATTTTATATCCACTTTCCTGCTGGAAAGGATTGTTTGTTTGTATTCAGACAGTCATGGAATTCTGGTCTTTATTAGAAAGGCAGAATTACACTTTTTTTTTTTTTTGTAAAGATCTACATCTTTACAATGTCTGGGAATATTAATGAACACTTTGATTATTCGTTTAATTTTACTTTTGGCTGTTTAATACATTTCACAGTAGCCTAACTATACTTTTAAAAAATGCATTAGCAGTAAGGTTTAAAAAAACAAAACAATTATTAACCAAGGATTACTTAAATTGATTAAAGTGACAGTAAAGACATTCTTAATGTTACAGAAGATTTCTATTCCAAATGCTGTTCTTTTGAACTCTATTTTCCAACTCAAAGAATCCTGGAAAAAAAATGTATCACGGTTCCTACAAAAAGTTTTCAACATTGATAATAATAAGAGCACCAAATCAGCATATTAGAATTATTTCTAAAGGATCATGTGACACTAAAGTCTGACCATCTCAAGAAAATATTTTTTTTAATATTTTAAAGCAGAAAAAAAAGTAGTACTATTTCACAATATTACATTTTTTTTTGTTACTGTATTATTTTGATTGTATAGATGCAGCCTTTTTGGCCAAAAGAGACTTTCAACATTTTAAAATCTTACCGACTTTAAACTGTTGAGACTTAAGTTTAAAGGTTCTTTAAAAGTTTCTTTTAGAATCATATCTTATAATCCATGACTTTATACCACATGATTATATCACATAAAAATATGACTTTTAAACATAATTGGGTTTTTATATATATATTGTACAATATGTGTCTTTCTTACCAAGTCAAATCGGTCTCCTGTAATTATATACAACAGCCAATAGTCAATCTATAAAACAACTAGCCTTCATATAAATTAACATGTCAAACAGCTATTGATGAATGTACTTTTATTACAATTAAATGTAGAGATTTTTATACGTATGCTTTAGGCCAGACTGTACATTTTAATACAGGAACATTACTATACACTTTCTATACTTTATATAGTAATGCTCAAATCATGAGGTGTAAGGAAAAGTTAGAGTTTTAGCTAGTCTAAAAACTGAAATTTGTACACTAAAAAAATCTTTTCATGATTAGTAATCACAACATTTTTTCTTTTGTCAAATCAACTTAAATAATTTATTTAGTTCAAATAACATGATTTTGAGTTTCTGAAGATTAAATCATTCTCCTTCATTGTATTAACACACTTTTTCCATTTCAATGAATTTAAAATTTTAAGGCAACCAGGTTCCTTACTTTTTTAAGTTAAAACAACAATATCTTTTTACAGTAGACGGGAGAAAAAAAGTGCTTAAAAAGAAATATTTGTTGGTGGGCAAAAGCCAGTTAAATGCTTTTACAGCTTGTAGATTTAATGCTTTCCATCATTGCAAGTCTTTCTGGTATCTTTTTTGAGCCGTCAAATGGCAACAGCTCACCTAGAACAACACTTTCCACTTTTCTGATATTTTCACACCTGACTGACCTTTCAAACTATCGTGGAATTGTGCTGAAGTTTTTCTCCCCGTGTTCAAGGCTCTGCTTTTTTCTCCCTTTGCGATGTTCTTGCCTGTCAAGCTGTATTAGTGTCCTCTCAAAATAAGTCATTTAGAAGAACCTTAGCTGAGCAGCCTCTGAACCCCATTAAAAGCTTGGAGCTCAGAGCCCAGAAGCCTTTGTCTCTTCAGCCTGCGGGATTAGTGGAGATTTGCTGCTAAGAAAAAAAAGTAGTTATTTCATGGCACTTTCATGATGAAACCTGGCCAAAGCTGTGTTGGCTGGGAGGATTAGAGCTACACAAAGACGCTG